>JAGFPH010000869.1:244138-280567 GCA_018207615.1 Philaenus spumarius
GAGAAGGCATTAAGAAATATTTGGTTTGGTTCGAGTGGGACAGGTAAGAAATGAGTGAGCAAAGAATGGACAGGCAGAGCAATACACAAAACAAATCTGAAATTTTAAGAACATACTGAGAAAATGTGTACCTTTTCTGTTTTGTTCAATAATTTGCTACTTTACTAATGAAGGCAAACTGCCTTAAATTTGTGTTGAAGGGGACTATTTTTAAGGCACACTTCTTTTTTATGTATGTTGCATACATAAATGTATGTATGTATGTTGGTAAAAAAACACTAGTTAGTCACGTTTTGTAATAACATGTACCTGGAGGAAGTTTATAATCGGAGATGTACGTTTTAAGATATTTTTTAAATGTTAGATTTTTTAATTACTTTTTCTCTTGCAGTGTCGTCAGAACCCAGGAACGAATCAGTAAAGGATTCGAAGTGTTTGAATACTATGCGAACAATCAGTGGGAATTTAAAAATGAACATGTCCACCATTTAAGAAAAATAATGAACAAACGTGAAAGGTTTGAGTACAAGATTGATGGTGAAGATATGGACTTAAGGAAATACTTTGAAGACTGTATTTTATCAGCAAGATTGTATATTCTGAAAGAGTCGCCTGAATCCTTACCAACAGCTAGAATACACACAAGAGTGTAAGAGACAGATTATTTATTTTTTTTAGAGACTAAGACTATATAAAGGCCACCCTACCCTATGCAGACTATTAAGTTTTTATTTTTGTATTTAAAAACTGGTCTATTTTTTTAAGATAGAAAAATTGCTGTTATTGAAAAGAGAGTATATTTTTCAGCTTCTTGACTCTGATTGAAAATAATTAATTGATAAACTTGAATTTATAAGCCAGAGCCATTTTGTTATTTTATCCTGCTTAATATTGAATAAACATCTGCTAGGTTTACTATAAGGTATTGGTGTTTCAGTAAGAGGGGGGGGGGGGCTAAGGAAGGAGGTTGGCTATAAACATTTCCAGTGAGAGAATATAACCAAAGTAACATGAATTAGTTAAGAAGTTAAAAACTAATTGTTTTGAATAATCTAATAAAATATTTATGTAGAACTAGGGACTTGAATTACTCAAAGGTTTCCAAATTTACAATAACTCATGTTTTATATCAATTTAAAAGGAGAAATTCCGTACAAACATTATTGACAAGAATCAATTGCGGAGAACATTGTAATTAAATTAAAACCCAGACTTCCTAAATTCAACAGCAATATTTGCTGATGTCGAATTCTATAGAGCGTGAGAAAGAGTGTGGTCTTTGTTGTAACAATAAACAGTCCTTGGATTGTTGTTACTCTTGATAATACTGCATTGTTGAGAATGACTTATTAATGAACAATTTCATCAAACAAATCTCCTTGGGATTTATGAATTGTGATTGCACATGCGGATACGAGTGGAAAATGGTTTTGTTTTATGTTAATAGTTTTATTATTGTTGAGCGGTATAGTGGATGTTCTTCTAACGAACAAAACAGCATGTTTACAACCTTGCTGCTATGGAAAAAACTAGCGATTTTTAACTTTTGCTTTTATTGTATTTTCTTTTTTTTTAAATTACTTGTAAAAATGTACCATTACAGTTTACAGTAAAAGAAAAAAAGAAAAATTTTCTGTACCTGGTGCGCCTTAAGAAGTTTTCACTTAAATATACAGTGCTGAGTGATGGAGCAATCGAGCACTCATTTCTGACCTAAAGATTATGAATTACAAACATATACGTATATAGTAGAGAATGACGGAAATATCAAGTATGATGCTTCAATTTATTTCTCACCTCAAGATTATATATAAATTACTAATACTAATATATATAGTCGAGCATAACAGAACAATCGAGCGTTATGCTTCAATTCATTTCTCGTCTAAAGATTATGAATTACAAACATACATATAGTAGAGCATGACGGGAATATCGAGTGTGATGATTCATTTCTCATCAAAAGATTATGTGTTACAAACATACATATAGTACAGCATGACGGGAAAATCGACCGTGATGCTTCATTTCTCATCTAAAGATTATGTACAGCAAACATACATATAGTACAGCATGACGGGAAAATCGAGCGTGATGCTTCAATTCATTTCTCACCTCAAGATTATGTATATATTACTAATACTAATATATATAGTAGAGCGCGATGGGACAAAAATGCGTGACGCGTTTCGAAACCAAAAGCATGACGCTTGATTCCCATTTACCGCGTGCAAAAAGTTTCTGTACATGGTGCGCCTAAAAAAGTTTACACTTAAAAAAGATATTTAATGTTATCTAAAGTATTTTCAACTATTTTGTGTGATTTTAGAACAATACTTTGTTCATTCTCCTTATCAACAATGGAACAACACCTTATTTACCTTTGTTCAATAGAAGAACAGGACTCTAACTAGACCTTCTGGTGAAGTACCAATGGGATAGGCAAACATTTTAAAATTTTGTTGCTTGAATCACGTTTTTAGCCTGGTATCTCCTTAAAAATGTTAAGTTAGCCTTACATAAGAAAATAGATAAAAAAACAATTTTTAAAACTACCCTACTGCATATCTATATATGTAAAAGCCAAATCCACTGACTACTGATCACGATTTCTCAAAAACAACTGAACGGATCGGAACGAAATTTGGTATGTAGCTTCCTCTAGGGCCATAGGTGCTCACTAAGAAAGGTTTTAAAAAATTAGAAATTTTAGGGGAAGTTTGGGGGGATCAAAGTTACTAAATCACGATTTCTCTAAAACTACTGAACGGACTGGAATGAAATTTGGTATGTAGCTTCCTTTAAGTCAAAGTTACTAAAAATCCCCATAATAAATACATAGTGTAATTTATATTTATTGATATAATATGTTTTTTGTTAATATACATTTAACTTTGATTTGTCTATCCGTGCAAAGCCGGATCGGGCCAGATAGTATTTTATATATCTGTATTAAATTATTGCACATTTAACAAAACTAATTAAAATTTCCGTGCTGTCTTCCCATGATTGGCTATTATTTCATAATCAAGATAAATGTATTTCAAGACAAATTTAGATTAACAGGATCACGAGGCAAAATAAACTACATTAACAATACTGATAACTCGTACAAGTACTGATACAGTATTAAATTACAAACCCCAATTTTCTGGGATTCCTAGCAAAATGTCTAAAATATTATCATTTGTTAGGAATGTACAGTATTTCAAGACCTTTTAAGTTTGCTTTTAATGAAAGATAATAGTTTGATTTTATTTAATAAATAAATAATAATTTTTTTAAATGTGTTTAAAGGAAATTATAACGGTGAACTGAGTAAATGTAGCTTAATGTCTCTATTTTACTGGACACAATTTTAACCTTTCTAGCAAATTTCAAGAGCTTAATTTCAAATTGTAATTTTTTATCTTTAGCATTATTTTACACTTTAGAAGAAAAATAAATACAATTGTGAAAAATTAGCAAAACAAAATGTGTAGTATGAAATATACAATACAGTTCATCAACTTACTTGTCCAGTAGATTTTTTGAGGTACATGTTGATTCTCTGTAATGTTGAAAAAGAACATTCCAAGGTGCAGGTTGTTACTAAAAGTATACAAATAGTAAACAGCCGATATATTGATGGATATAACACACTATCGCACGAGTCTAGACAGGTTATTGCACTTTTTAAAGTCTCTTTGTATTCTCATTTTTTTATAGCCTTTCTGCAAAATTTCAACTTCATAAAATCTTTTACACTGTTTGCCTGAACATCGGTACTCGGTAGCATAACACTGAACTGACTTGTTCAAGTGTTTTTTTTTTGCATTCTTGATCTAGCATTCCAAATAATCAATGAAATCCTTTAAATAGCAGTTCATGTTTTAATTGTTAAGAAGGCTTTTCATGACATTTCACAGCATACCAGTTGGGAAACCTGGAATTATAGCCTATCAATGTTTTCCAATGAAGCCTCTGACGGCAAAGTCTGGATTGGTGTTCCTGATTATATTATATTAATGTTTTCCAATGAAGCCTCTGACGGCAAAGTCTGGATTGGTGTTCTTGATTATATTAATGTTTTCCAATGAAGCCTCTGACAGCAAAGTCTGGATTGGTGTTCTTGATTATATTAATGTTTTCCAATGAAGCCTCTGACGGCAAAGTCTGGATTGGTGTTTTTGATTATATTATATTAATGTTTTATATAACTGAGCTCGATAACCGAACAATAATATGTTACCATACAAATGAGAATTCTACAAAATCATTGTTTTTAACAATCATTGTATTATTTTTTTTCAGCATGTACTGGGTGGATGTGTTTGCTAAACTCCTGTTTTGGTGGTTTATCCTCCGGTTCTTCACGTCCTGGACTGGTGTTCTTGATTATATTACACCAATGTTTTCCAATGAAGGCTCTGACGGCAAAGTCGCTATAACAGAACTCGATAACTGAACTAAATATGTTACCATACAAATGTGAATTCTACAGAAACACTGCTGTTTACAATCATTGTATTATTTATTTTTGTTTAATCTGTTATAAATATATTTTTAATTTTATGTTCTTTAGATAAAGTTAAGGCAAAGTATTTTCATCCTACCTGTGGCATACATTTGAAAAAAGCTTATTTAGAGACTCCGATTGACAGTATTATGTAGTATATGTAAATTGAAAACAGGAGACCAAATTTTAAGTATAGGATGGTGTTTTCTAATTTCCAGAACTTATGTTGCCCGAGACATAAAAGTAGGTGTATGAAAGAATAATGTCAAATTTTACTTATTTAATATGTCTAAAGGTAATTAAAAAGGTACTTGAAAGCAAATTATGCAAGGAAAATATTGTTTCTAGATCAATAAACCGTTCTAAGTTACACATTCAAATAAATGTCACTTCAAATAAATGAGAAATTGTAATCTTGTTTTACTTTTTCTATAAAATCATACTTGGTATCTAAATATTAAAAACCTTATTAATGCACTCAAAAACAACATTTAGATTACAAATTAAATGTTAACTTGATTTTTATTAATTTTTATACAAAAATAGTTAATTAAACATGGCACATCAAAAATTATGTGTCGCCGAAGCCCATATCTACTATTTATTGTGTCACCGAATTACTCAACAGCCAAGGGTAAACTTTGACTAGCAAGTATAATGATCGATTCCAAATTGGTTTCACTATAACAGAAAAATACCCATCAAAGATCAACCGCTCAGTGCAAGTTTTATTTGATAATAAAAATGAAACAATTTGTTCTTTAATTTAGAAGAAAAAATAAATGTATCAGTAACTTTGTTAGAAACAAACCTAGTCTCATTCAAACAGAAAACACATAAGACAGCTATTATTTTCATGAACAGCTGCCAACAGCTACATAGAACCATAATAATAAATACCTTAATTGAGCATGTATAATATTTGTTTTATTTAAAATTGTGTAAGTTGACTTCAAATTTTATTTTAGATTGGTTTTGACCCTCCTCGAAAGGTAAATTTAAAATTTTTAAGTGCTCATGGTAACTAAAAAATATTATGCGAGTATATCCTATCAGTTTTTGTATTGATATTTTTCATGTATTTTGCTAGTTAACAACCTTCATGAGATAGAATTTCAAAAACATAAGTATTTACAAAGTGAAAAACTATGTGCCCATGTAAATCATATTAAAAACATTTTAAAAGTACAAAATATATAGAGTTCACTAAAAATACAATAGATAATTCAAATATATACCAATAATTTGCCTTTTGTCTTCAATTTGAATATGTTTAGAACAATTAAATACCTTTTAAAGCTTACCATGACTTTTTAATGTTTTCTATTGTACTTGTATATTTAATAGCATTTCATAGTTTTATTGTTGGTTGTTGTTACTAGTTGCAACAACTAGTTGGTTGTTGTTTTAGTTGTTGGTTTTAGTATCTATAAACCAAATAATTACTTGGATTTAGTTTCTTTAATTGACATTTGAATGCTGGCTCACCTTGCATTTTAAAATTATTAACATAAGATCCTGCATAATATAAAAGGTTTTTAGCTGCAGTAAATAAAATGATCGTAATTATTAGAAGTAAACATTCAATTTAGAGATTTGTAGATATTTTGTTAAACATTTTTGAATATTTAATACATACAATTAATTGTAATGTATGCAACTGTGGCATTTTATTAACTGTTATTTTTATTAGAGTTTACTATTTATAAACTTTTGCAAATGTATTTGATGGTTAAAATTAGAAATATAAGTAAACACTTGTTATATTTTGATTAGGGTAATATATCAAAACTGTCATATTGCTGTTTGTGTTATTGGTTCAAGTTTAGTTTATACATGTAAGGAAATATGGACATTTTTCATCTTAAGTCCGCTTAATCATATAAAATCAACGCCAAAGAATTTATCTCAAAACGTTTTCCGACTCGTATAATCTTGTTCATTGCCTAGTCTACATACTGTTATCATACTGAGTTATCAGTTTTATTTCTACCATATTTAACTAAAAACTTAAATTTTCATGATGGAGATGTAAAAAAAAAGAGATTTACATACCGGTTCACACATCGTTAGTATTAATAATTGTCATTTAAACTTAATAAAATATTAAACTTAAAAAAAACCATGCTTGCTGATGACTTATATATAGGATGTATGAGTAAATCGGCATATATAGATCACTAGGAGGAGCAGCGATAGCTCACATGGTGGTGTGGTATTTCCATGCGCCATGGTAATCCAGCTTTTGATGTTGGCTTTTCCATGTTTAACTTCTTCTCTCTCCATCCTTCATTACTCCCTGTGGGCCGGCCGAAAGTGAAGATGTTAAGCAATATATATATGTGTGTCTGTGTATATATACATACTACTAAGTTTTAATTCTTAAGGTCGTGTTCTTGTAAGCCTTTTCTGTTCAAAGAACTAAATAATCTACAATTCAGGGACTGTATCTGGTCATCGTGTAATGCCACAAGCCTTATATAAATAGTAATGGTTTTTTATTGTGATTAAATAGTTGTACCTTTATGTTGACTCCACCATAAATGCTTCAAATTGTACAAAAAGAGTTATTCCCAAATAGTTATTTCACTATTCCAGTTGAACCGATGGTCTTTCAACACTGGTAATATAATGGTAATACCATATCAGAAAATGGAATACAACATGAGGACATTAAAATTTAAATCAAAATAAGAGAAAATATCACACAAGTATTTTAAATGCTTTGGCAATTATTGTATTGTAAGTATACCCTTAAGATACCTTAGCTGTGTGCCTATGTTATTAACAGCATAATTAAGATGTTTATATTATATACTATTTAGAATATAGTAGTAGTTTATATGTATCTATAAAAATATAGCTAAGCAAAATAAATCAAATTTTATTTGTATTATTGAGAATATTTAGTATTTTAGGTTTATTATTTCTTTATACCGTATATAAATAAAAGGTGAAAAAGAAGAACCAATGCAAAGTTACCAACATATCAGTTTTGTTATAAATTTTATGGTAAAAACATATTTTATATATTGTTTGTAAATCTTGAAAAACATTTGCAGAATTGTGTTACTGAATAAAACCTGTATAAAACAAATCTACTGTTATTAAATGAAATAATAAATCATATTATGGCTTGAGTTATCCCCTCTTTACACTGATTTGATGTCTTGATTTTTCTTAGGGTCCATTATAGTCCTCACGCCCAGGCCTTTACAAGTTCATGATTACCTAACTCTTGAGACTTCATATATCTCCTATTAACATCGAGTCGGACAACATTTTTATTTTCAACAATTCTCGGTAGCCTCGGTTTTCCTTTGAGATCCCGGCAAAGTTATTGATTTGATGCGCTAAATAAATTGATTACCTAAATGTAATCTTTTTTTTAAACAAAAGTTTTTTTTTTGTAGAAAGCGAAAAATATTATTGTTGGACAAATATTATTGGTAATTTCTGCGCGTCAGACACCCCCAACAAGGCAAAGTTATGACGTCATTAAATTTAGCACCTAGCTGTTGATTTTTTCAAAATAATTTAAATAAAATGTTAATAATTAAGTGGTAACCTTGATCGACAAAGTTTTTGGGGAATATTAGTTGTCGGACCCTCTAAAGTTAAGGGTTTCATGCGACCCCTATATTTATGACCTTTTGTCGGATAAAATTTTTGTTATTACAAAAATACAACAATTTTATTTCTTTTATTTAAAATTTTTCATAACATTCTGTAAGAAATTAAGTAATTGTATACTACATCGGTTATTCATTAGGAAAAACTTTTTTATGTTAATTCTATATGCACGGCTTGAACCTTATGCCACCACTGATCTTGCCAGTAGACTTCATGATGACTTACTTGGACTTTTCTTTAAATTTCTGTTTCAATATATTTGAGACATGTAAAAGCAAAACCCGATAAGTGAAATTTTTTTACAAATAGACTTTTATACATAATTTTTTTTGTCTATTCAGACCACATCCATCTGCTATATTAGTAAGAAGCAAAAACCTACATTTTAAACGTTATTCTTGTTTAAAATCCAGCTTTAGAAGCAAAAAACGATAAAAGTGTAGGTCGGTGAGGTGCAACAATCTACATTTGCCAACATCCAATCAGAACGCCAGGATTGGAACCACGTGAGCGCCAGGATTGGAGACACGTGACTGTTAGTCATCTGCCATGCCCTGTAAGCTTTCTTCATTAATTTCTCTGTTGTTTATATCGTATTATTATATTATGACATATTTGAAAAAATTGGTACTGTACTTTAATAATATTTCCAACCTAGGATTTTGTGTATTTGATTGGCATTGAGTCAACTGCAAAGTGTTAAACAAAACCTGCTGATTGGCACTTTAAATTTAATATTTTTAAAAGGTTCATTATAACCCGTTAACAAGACAGTATTAATAAGCGGAGAGCAAACTTATCGATCGGATATTGGAATAAATAAATCTATACTAAAACATGGAAAGAAAAAAATAACGATTTTTGTTTGCCTCCTTGTAAGGAAATATCTTGTGTATTTAAATACCAAAAGAAAATCAAATGTTTCTTTTGTTAAGTGTAGATTCTAAAAAAACTATTTTGTATTATTACTAAGCAAAATTAAAAGTTTTTTAATGTGTTGAAAAGAGTTTTTTATTTCAAAAATTCAGAAGTTAAAATTGACATTTGGAGCAAAGTGAGGTGCAAAACCCGACATTTACCAAGGTGAGATGCAAAAACCGACATCTGTTTCTTTAAAAGTTAATTTATGACTTTGTTTATTATTTCTTAACTCCAAGTTTTGTTTTAACTGGGAAAATAAGTAAACAGCTTTTAGAGAACAAAATAACGTTAAAAATAATGATGACTTAAGTTGTGACAGTTTTTTCCCTTTCCTGAAAAACAACTATGATGGAGATATCTGTTTTTGCTTCTACACGCCTCATTTTTTGTATGAGTATCTAATCTGTTCCTAGAATATTCTAAACAAAGTTACATGCATGATAAAAGATTCAAATAAGTATTTCTTACCTTTTTTGATTCCGACTATTTAAACAAGATTTCTTAGTAAAAGGAATCATTATGCTCGATTTCACCTATTAAAGCCTTGTGGTTCCAGAAATACACAGATTAGCCTATGAGTGATATATGGTATTTACATATTTGCAGATAAATAGTTGACATGGTAATAAAAAATAAAAATGCCCACAACAAACATCTTAATGGATATGTTATATTAAACACATTCTCATTAAGAAAAGCACATTCTTTTTGCTTGTTTATTATGAAAAGCTCGATATTGTTCACAAGTTTGTATAGGCTACCACTAAAAGGTTTTTAATAAAAACATTTCCTGTTTCTTGAAATGTTTTTTGTTGAGATGGAGATCTTAAAGCTATAACAATAATATAGATTTATAGAGCAAGTTCAGTTCATTGCTTATTTTAATTTTTACTTCCTGAAATGATTTATAGTTTCATTTGAATTAATTTAAAAACCTGACCACTAGAGAGTTTGTGTAGGGGGCCATAACACCCGGTTTTCAAAATCAATAGAATATTTCAGTTAACTAAATCACATAGGAAAGTAAATTTTAATATTTTAATACGTGTACTCTCTACATAGTACTAAATAACAATATTTGAAAGGAGTAGAATAAAGAACATGAAATAACAATGTAAAACTTTAATAATAATAAACAACAAAAATAATACAATATTTAGCTACACTAATATAGTAATACAGTGGTTTATGTGAAAATAATACAAACCGGAGGGTAGGCCTCCTCATTAATTATAAACAAGCCAACGCATAAATTAACTACAAATATTCACTTCTTTTTCCTGATTAGCTAACAGTTGATTAAACAAAACTGTATGTATTTTCAATAGCTCGGTTACCAACAGCGGAATTGCTACCTAATGTACCTGCTTGTACACTTCGATCGGGTCTTTCTATTCTTTCTTGTAACCTTTCCATTGACTCTGTTCTCGTCCTAATTGATCCGCCTAAAGTTGTTATCTGCAAGATGTTAAAACAATTAAAACAACAGAATAGGCCCTTTTTTTCTATTATATTTTATAACGTACAGTAGGCGTGCGGTAATTTGTTTTATTGACAGCGGATCGGGCTAGTTTTCAAAAAAGCCAGTCTGTATGGCTTCTCAAGACAGTGTACAGTAATTTGTGCCTCTTATAATTAAAATAATTTGACCATGCAGATGAACCGCTGACGTGAGTTGAGCAAATTTCCAAAATTAAGTTTATAGGCCTATGTTTTAGGGTTTCACCCAACAATTTGGGAAATAGGTCTATTCACGACGGCGCTGAATAGCTGCGAAATGGTTCGCACGCCATTCCGCATATTGGGAGTATCTTCAATACACAAAACATTGCATAGGCTAGTTCGCACGCCAACCCTCGTATTGGGAGTATCTTCAACACACAAAGCATTGCGTGCTTCGCACGCCAACCCCACGGCTTTGAACCAGGTACTTCTATGGTATTTTACGTTTTGATCGATTTTGGGGGAACCAAGCGAGCAATAAGGTCGCGTAAAAAATCAAAATGTGCAGAATAACATCCTACATTTATATTTGTAGAACAAACTCAAAAAAAAATTCATTCTCGTAGGAAAACTCTCAAAAAATAGTTACTTCTGGTCAAAAAACGTGCTTCTGATTGTTGGATTTTTTTGGCTAACGAACTCGTCCGAGCAACGTAGACAACCAACGTGTGTACCAAATTTGAACCAAATCGGACTTAAAATGCGGCCGCTAGAGTGCGAACACACATATATATATATATATGATTTTTAATGACACTCCAAAACGTGTTCTGGGGACCATTGAGACGCTGTCAAAATAAATTGAACAAATCACAGAAAGACATAGTTTCACTTGCTGGCCAACAGAACACACAATCATTTGAAAAATAAGTCAGCTGATTAAAAGTTACCCTACAGCGACTACTTCCATACATTGCCTCGAGCCTTCAACGTAGGGGCCCCTGGATTTAAAAATAATTCAAAAATTTAAAACAATGAATATGTTAATTTAACAGTCAATTTACTTTTTTTTTTCAATAATGCATTAGTTTAAAAATATTTGTATGAAACCCACAATAACTTGATATATGTAACCGAGTTCAAAATAAAAATGAAGGAATAATTAGGTGAAATTATAAAGTGGGATTTTTAAGTTACCCGGACAGATTTGTTTTTGTGAAGTATTAAAGGTGCGTGGTTAGCAGTATTGCAGCGTTTTGTCTGCTTGTCAGTGCAGTCGACCGGACGACGTTAGGCGGACGGCAGTGAGTTTGAATTTTGTTGTTTAAAGAGTCTACGTAATTTCAACAACAATTTGTTGTTCATTAATCTCTAATATTATTATGTATTACTACTGTCAATGTGTACTATATTATTTAAAATTTTTTTAGTATTAACTATTGTGTGAAAAATGTTACCCTTCCTTCCCCCCCCCCCTCAAGATTTAGCTTCGAGCCAGGGGGCCTGAAGAATTAAATTTGCCTCAGGCCCCCTAAACCCTCTCGGTGGCCCTACTTCCATATGATAAAATTTCTTCATACGTAGGATTAGCTAGAGAATTAACTTGGAAATTTAATATATTTGTAGGTTCTTTCGTAAACTACTATACATTTCTATTTCTTCTAATCTATCCATTTGTTTACCTTTTCTGCAGGTGTGTAAAATTACCAGCCTGTTGATATCAGTGTATTTGTGGGTAGTATAGGTCGGAGTATAGTTTAAACAATATAACATAAAATTTAACAAGTTTTGTTTGAAACACAGGATTGTTCCAAAAAGTACATATATGTCAAGACAAAAACCAAATCTGAAGCAGCCAAAAAAGCTATTTATACGTCCCAGAAAGTCTGGTTAAAAGAAGAAATTATTCAATTTTATCGCCACAAAGATTTGTTAAACAAACTGTTTTATAAATTGTACCTTGATATCTCTAATAAATTTAATATAGGCCTGAAATGCATTTCGCATAGAATTGATAAATGGATAAAACCTTTGATTTTAAGTACAACAAACCATCTGGAAGGAAGGAAGAAAATCATCTGATATCTGTAAGTAACAGATAATCAAGTTTATTTTGTTAGGAAAAATCCCATTTTAAAATTAGTATAAATTAAAAATATTTAAATAAAAGCAAATTCAGGGGAAAGTTAATATATTCGGGTCAAAAGGTAAGTATTCAAATCTCACAATGGTAAAAAACGACGATAGTTAATTGTAAATATATATATAATTGATACATTGTTTCACATTCATTTCATAGGCCTATTGTTTTGTTTAAAAATACGCCGTTGCAAAAGTAATTACATTATTTTGTTTTCAAATAAAAAATTTACTTTATCATATCATATTCTTTTATTTATAAAATTAAGTAAAATCATACCTGAATTCACCCAGTGCTCCAGAATAAGTATAATTAATAAGGTGAACCTAATTCTTGAGAGCAACAAATTAGCTCCAAAAGGAATGACCGCGAGATTGGAGTCAGACTAGAGCTAGCATACAGAACAAAGTGTATAAATTAAGTAATCAAGTTTTAAGAACAGGAAAGTTAGAATATTTCCTATTCTTGTCACCACCAGTACCTCACAATCAGTATACTGGACAAATAGTTTGTAAAATTATATTCAATAGAATTTCTGTAGGGAAATTTATTGAAATTAAATTAAATAAAATTCAAAAGGCTAGAGGGGTTGTGCAACACGCAAAAGCGTGGGCAAGTTCCAAACAATCAGTTAGTAAATTAACAAAAACAAACAGCAGTGCAGGCAAAAAGGCAGACCGCCGGTGGGGGGGGGGGGGGGGGGGGGGGGGGGTGTTTATTTTATTGACAAACTTCCAGATTATTTACGACTGGAAGTAAATTTCATAACATTTAACCTTTACGCACTTTCCATTGAATGTGTAAATCGACTTTAGTCCACGGCCTTAGAAAACCTTTTCTGTAACTTCTTTAGTCGACTTTATTCACTATAGACTCCATAATGTGCTGCACTCTCTGAGAAAATATTTTAACTTCGTTTGTTCACAGTTGTACTGTTGATAGTTGATATGCTTGATACTAAGGTTTGTTTACTGTGTGCTTACAACTGATTTTTAGTTCATTAAATTTACAAATTATTATTTATTTATGAGTATAAATAACTTTTTAAACTAAATCATAATAAATATAGATATACAGTTTTCTTTAAATAGTTTTAGTGTTAGTTTTAATTTTTGTTTCGTGATGCATTTTTTTTGGGGAATTGCATAGAACTTATGCATGAAGATTTATATTCTATATCGTTATGGTTTAACTATAATAAATAAGCTCTTAATACAAAGAAAACTATGCATATAAACTTTTTGTTTTCTGATTCATTTGTGTTTTAGAAACTACTATCTTATCATAGAATATCAAACTGCAGTGGTCTGAGATTGTGATTGCAAAAAATTGATTCAGTCTAAAAGTATTAAATATTTAGGCCTCATTGTTGATGAAAAGACACATTCAGAGTCTAAAGAGGTATTTGTACATCTTTTTGAGAAAGTTTCATTATCTTGAACTTGTTTGTCTTAGTCAAGTGCTTGTCAAAATATATTACGCATTTGTTCATTCAAAATTAGAATATGGCATTAGTTGTTGGAGTAGTACTTATAGATCACATTTGAATGTTATTGACAAGGCGCAAAAATCATTTATTAGAATAATATGTGGTCAAGGTAGAAGGTCAAGTTCTTATCCTCTTTTTGTAAAACTAAATATTCTTCCCTTAAGATACTTATATATATATATATATAAGGTGTTGTTAATCTTTTTTAAAAGGTGTGGCTACGATAGTGATGAATTGAAATTTATACCTAATAAATATAAAACCAGGCATGGCGTTCTTTATAGAACTGCCAAACCAAATAACAGTTTGTTCATGAAAACATGGTTATTTTTAGGTCCCAAATTTTATTGGTCTTTCATTACAGGCAATGAAATGTTAACTAAAAAAATTGTTGTTTTCTCTTTTTGAGGGCTTATTCTAGGGTAGTTGAATAATGTGTAATTATAAATGTTTTATGTATGTTCATGTGTACGTACAGGTGTATTGAGGTGTTTGTCAGTGTTGTTCATGTTTTGTTTTTTTGGTTGTAGAGTACAAGAAATTGTCATTGTTTTGTCCACGATTGCATAACTGGACTCCAGCACAAGGACAAGGAGTAAATTAACTGGCTCCTTTGTGCGTTATGTATTTATTTGTTAATCCCTCCTCAGCAGTATCTATTATATTTAAGCATTAATTTTTTTTTTTTTTACAGATTTTTCACGATTGTTTTAGTTTACTTTGTTCGTCTATATATTTGTTTTTGAGTATTGTAAGAGGACAAGGATGGATTAATAAAAAAATATTTGATTTGATATATTTGTATTATTAATTATATTTATGATATTACATTTCTGTATTTATATTGTGGAAGATAATAATATATATTTCAGAACAAATAATATGTACATGTGTACAAAACTGCAAATTGTGTTTTTAGTGCCGATATCCTATAGGGAAAATACCATGTTTTACAGAAAGAAAAAAACAAAATACACCTTCAAACTATTATTATTTTGCAAAATTGTTAATATAATATTGATAGAAAGTAATAAAGATAGTTAAAAAATAAAAAGTAAGAAAAAAGTAAAACATAATTTTGGTCAAAAAGTGCAATATTTAGTGTAGTGCATGGAAATTATGATGCAGCGAAAAGGTCAAAAATAACTTAAGAAAAGGTCAAAGTCCTTTTACTCAGTGAGCGAGTTCATCCACCATACGTTTTAGTTTGATTTTTTGGGGGTGAGTTTTGGCTATATTGTAAAATCTAATTTTGTTTAGTAGTGGCTGTGCTACATTTTAGCGATGGCTAATGTGATAGTTTTACCTTTGTATTTATGGATGTTTTTTTTTTTTTTTTGTAATTTGTTCTGTATATCTTGTAACCTTTGCCAACCAAACTTTGTTTAAGCTTGGATATAGAAAGGAAAGGAAATTATGCTTATTGTATTCTCTATTCTGCTTGAAATATTTTTGGGTTGTTTGAAGCTTTTGCTGATGTTTGTAATTCAGGTTTTGTTGTTTTGAAGCTCATATCAGTTATAGTATTTTAATTGACTGTTATTGTAATTTCATTATCTTTGAATTATTTAAGTATATTTTAGCAATATTTGGTAATTTGACCTGGCCAAACATCATTTAGTACCACGGCTATGAAATAAAATAAAAATATTACTCAGCTTAAAGCAAAAGTCGATTGAGAATAAAGTATGTTAGCATACATGTTGACCTGTTAGTGGAGGTAACTAAAAAAACTTCCAATACCATATCTTCCATTTTCAATATCAAAAATTTGTCGGACTTTCCACGTTCAATTCTAAACGTAGAAATTCTTACTTTTAATGTGAAGTAGATATTGGCAGTGAAATTGACCCATATGCCATCACAGCAAACGGCATGACACTCTCTTATCCTATGCTGTCATGCCCCCTCTACGTCAACGCTCTCGACTCCCTTGTGTGTGTGTGTGTGTGTGTGTGTGTGTGCGTATACTATACACTTCCTTGCTTCTCTGTATGACCTGCCTACTGTTTATATCTGACTATAGTATACTTGACACGTTTACCATTTGCATGCACGCTTTGTATTTTTTCTTAAAAAATATTATTGTTTTTAAAGTGCTTAAAAGAATTTGAATCAGTGAACAAGTGTTGATTTCTTACTCCTAATACTGTAACATAAATTGCTTTTTATGAATTATCTTGTAAAGATAGTTATATAGGGTGTCCATTTTAACTGGGCAACCATTGGGATCTCCAAAACTACAAGATCTACAGCAAACTTTAAATGGGGAACTTCCAAGGCCGCAGGCCGGGGGGGTTAGGGGGTCAACCCCCCCCCCCGAAATCCCGAAATTTAGTAGTAAAAATTAATACTAGGTTTAAAAAGTGCAAATTAAATTATAAAATAGAAAACACAACGGATCCAGCAACATATTTTACATTATTGTTTATTGCATACATACTGATATTTAGATTTACTTGATTAAACTACAACGTACAATACACATGGATGCAGTAGGTTACAGCCTTACTCTCTTGTGAGCTTCTCCTGATCTATTAAATAAGAAAACTATAAAGGTTCAACAAAAATACTTAACTTTAACAAAACACGCAATGCATTGTGTATTGAAAATTCTCCCAATACGGGGGTTGGCATGTGAAGCACGAAATGCATTGTGTATTGAAAATACCAACAATACGGGGGTTGGCATGCAATGCACTGTGCTTTGGCCGCTTCTCATAGTGTTCAGTGTCAAGCTCATATGTGCGTCCTTCGCAGTGAACGTGTTAAAAGAGTTTAAATTCAAATTCCCGGTCCTGACCTGACCCCCCCCCCCTCGAAAAGTTTTCCTGGCTACGGCCTTTTTTTTCCGGGCTACGGCTACTTTTTAGTGACCATTAAAAATGTGAATTTGAAATTCCAAAAATATGCACCCATTTTTTGACAACAACTTTTGAATGTTTTATGGAACACATTGCATTTTATGATGATTTCAGGTTTTACAAGTTATTTTAAGACTTTTGATGGGACTAAATGTTTAAAAGTTATAGGGGAATAAAGTTTTAAAAACACCCTAACTGAGCAGATGATATTTTGTCCACGGAAACGTTTTGAAGGAATGGAAACGCTCTCAACACTAATAAAGCATTTTTTTTTAGACAAACAAATAACTTTTTAAAATCAACAAATACGGGTTTTGTTAATTTTTTAAACCATCATACAGATGTTCAATATCAGGTGTTGATTCTCATTGTTCAAATTGTTGTTTAACGAAAGCTATCTGATTATTAGGCTACAAATTCTCATTTTAAAGTACAGTTTTTATATTCTAAAATAGCGTCCAACTTTCAAATTTTTTATTGAACACCCTATGTTTTATGATTTTTGATTATCTGTTACCAACTTCATTTTTCATGTGTGACAAATTTGTAGTTTTGTCAATTAATTCCTCTGTATTATGGTTTTAAAAATCAACAAAAATCGTATTTGTTGATTTTGAAAAGTTATTTGTTTGTCTAAAAATAATTCTTGATTAGTGTTAAGAACGTTTAAAGCGGTTCAAAACATTTCCGTACCAAAATATCAACCACGGTCTCAGTTAGGGTGTTTATACTCCATTTGGAAAATGACGTCAAATTTTTGAAATTTCAAATTCACATTTTTAATGGTCACTAAAAAGTAGCCGTAGCCCGGAAAAAAAAAGCCGTAACTTTATACTCCTCTAACTTTTAAGCGGTTAGTCGTATAAAAAAAAAAACACCAAGAACAAAAAAGTCTTAAAATAACTTGTAAAACCCGAAATCATCATAAAATACAGGGGGTTTAATAAGAAATTCAAAAGATGTCCGCCATATTGGAAAATGGAGGCAATTTTTTGAAATTTCAAATTCATACTTTTAATGGACACTAAAAAGTAGGTGAAGTCCCCCCATTTAAAGTTTGCTGTACATCTTGCATTTTTGGTGACCCCAATGGCGGCCCAGTAAAACGGAAACCACATGTGCTGTTGCAGACTTGTTATATTTGACCATTCTTCGTTTCAACATTTTATTCTCGAACATCTCCCGCCCACACTTATCCTGTAAACACTACTTACTACTTCCTGTATTACTTTACTACTTACATCACGAGGTTCTGGAGGGTCAGGAGGCCTCCTTTCAGGTGCTGGAGGCGAGCCTAATGTTTGAGACTGGGTCAAGGTAACATTCATTACAGGGGCTACAACGTATTCTGTCAAAGTAACATCTGCGGTTCCGCCAGACTCTAATGGAATAGGATGTTGCCGAAAATGTTCCAGCATGTCAAATATGGTCGGAAACCATAGATGCTGAACTCTGCATTGTCCCTGATCATTAAGTGTCATACGAAGATGCTGCACACAAGCATATATTATTAGATTAAACAGAATCAAACAGAAAGTTCTTTTATGAAAATGCCTTGATAGAATTTTAGGAATTATGGCCATACTTCATGATATATAAAAGGTAGATATATTAACCTTTTGCACTCTATTTATTTGACACTTGGCTGCTACACCAGATCCAATTAAAATATTAGTTTTTGAAGAATTATTTTTGTAAATTCGCCAAAACATTACTATAAATAGTAAACATAACTTATTATATATCATTTTGTTTGGAATAAATCAGAGAATAAGGAAACAATTGTTGCAAGATTAAATAAAACATTTTTCATTGAGTAGGCCTATTTTGAATATAATCGGTCAGAAAAATCAATTGATTATTTTGTTTTGTAATGAAATTAAAAATAAGAATAATAAAGTTTAGAGCTTTTAAATTACTTATTACACTAAATGTGACTAAAATAAATAATTTAAAAAATAGTCTTGAGGTTTAACAAAATTTTTTTAGTGAGTAGGGCTATTTTGAATATATAAGGTCAAACAAGTAAAAAAATTATTTTTTTAAATGAATTTAAAAGTAGTAATGAAAATGATTAGAGCTTGGAAAATACTTTTTACAGTAAATATGTCTGTTTAAATATGTCAATTGTATTTATAATTATTTAAAAATGTATATTAACAATAACATTTTTGTGAAATAATGGTACATATAGTTTAAAAAGTTGCCATTTCTCAACACAAAATAAAACAAAAACAAGATTATTACATTATTTACATAAACAAAATTTACACAAAAGAGCTTTACAATACTGCAAAATAATAACGTACAATAAAAATAAAAACCATTTGAAAAAGCGGAAACAAAAGTTACAAGACGCAAGATAACAGACGATGCTACTTGTATTTCTCGATCATGATGGGCAAACAGCTGCTCAACTTCAGAGAGATATAAAATACATTCCACAGCCAATATAATCTGTCACTGGTTTCTAAACTGTTTTAACAACATTGAAGTCTCATTAGACCGAAAACCACAGATTCTACACTTGTTTAGAACATTGAAATCATATTAAAACGTTTGTCGGAATGAGTCCGACAGTGGAGCGCAACGGCAAATTAGCGATGTTGGACTGAGTTCGCCTATGGAGCGCAAAAGGTTAAGTTTTACACAATAATTATAAAAAAAACTTTAGTTACACTAATTTAAAAAATCTTATCATTAAAAAATTGCTTTGAACTTAGATATTAAATTTAATAGATTTGATTGCTACTGTTTAGTATTCAACAGATTTAATCTTCAACAATTTAATTTGGTATAATGTGGTATTAGAGTCCAGAGTGCATCATAATCTGAATTCATGATTACATGGTTTAGTATTGTTTTAGTTTTTATTTATTTTGTTGCCAATCTGTTTTCATTGTCACATGACTTCTAGCCCTGAGTGCTTAGGGTTCAATTTCAAGAAGCTACCAAACTCTATTAAAACTGTACAGGTACCCAATCACTAATTAATACAGTCCACTTAAAACTAGCTATAACAACCACATGGAACAGTTACCTTTTTGTCCTTCTTGGACCAATTTTATATTTGTTTACATATTGAAAAAGATGATTATTTTTTTCTTTTAGAAGATATAGTACGTTGTTATAATAAATAAAAAATAGTAAATAATTAAGACAAAAAAAGAGAGATACAGTAGAGTCCCGATATTTCGAGTTGAATGGGACCGAGAGTACCTCGGATTGTGAGAAACTCGAATTACACGGAATATGCAGAGGTTAAAATAAAACAACCATTTATAGTCCTCGTATAACTGCAAAAATAGAAGTTTTATTAAATATACAGGATTTTATATTGAACACTGAGGTACAAACGTAACTTTATATACAGTACAAAAATTGAAATTTACTTTTTAAAGACATCATAAATAGTTTTTTATTTAACTATACTGCAACGTTTATGAGCAGCGATGTCACACCAACGACAGAGTAATACGGTATCGGCTGAAGTAGCTTCGGGTTGTTGTTCAACGTAGTGTAGCGCTGCATCCAAATCAGCGATTAAACAAATGTCACACAAAGTACAGTAGCGAGACTGTTATTTTAAGACACGCCCGGATTGGTGTCAAGTGACCTTGTAAGAGAGGGGTGGGGAATACGACAGTGGCAGGAAAAGTTTGTTTCTATGGTATTTTTGTATATTGACGGCACTATTTGTGGCTCAAATTACACGGAACCTCGGATTATCACAACTCGAATTACCGGGACTCTACTGTATATATATAGGACAAATTATTTACATTATAAGTAACCTTTCAGTATTAATCAAGTTTTAAGTCATCTGTAATAAGTAAAAAAACTAAATATGAATAACAACATACTTAAATTTTAAAATAAAAAACAATTTTATTTACTTCGCAGGGTCAAATATTCAGTGAAAACCTTAATAAATGTTTGTAAATATTTTTTAAACACCAAATGTGAGTAGTCAATTCAAAATAGAAAAGTTGTGACACTTAATACATATGTAAAAAGATTTTTGCAATAAAAACACTGCGAACCGGTTGACATTCACCAGGAACTTTGTGAGGAATGATGTAGTGAAGAAGGTATCTTATGTTCAAAGATGGCCACACCAACGTGCATTGATAGAGAACAAAGTACAGAGTGTAATAAAAAGCACTTTACAATTTTGAAAATCCATACAAATTTATTCATACAACTTACAGACTTAATCTTGGTGTCATGTTGAAGGAAAATAGGTTAAGTTTTGACTCAAGGGGTACGCTAGTTGCATCAAAGATGGCCTTTACCGGTCCCGAGCGTGCTCGCTGTGTGTTTTGCTTCGAGTCCAAGTCTGCAACAAC
Organism: Philaenus spumarius; assembly: GCA_018207615.1. NCBI lineage: Eukaryota > Metazoa > Arthropoda > Insecta > Hemiptera > Aphrophoridae > Philaenus > Philaenus spumarius. The sequence goes on from JAGFPH010000869.1 coordinate 265,476, forward strand.
TGTGAAACGGAATTTTCGTACAGTGTATGGTAAAGATCTATAAGTGTATTATTGAAACTGGATGTTCGATAAGACACAACAAACACTCAGGTCGTCCCAGTACGTTTGACAAAGCTTTTCGAACAGTCCTACCAAATCAACACGGCGTGCTTTGTGATGACTGTTTGGCATGTGTTGAGAAAACGGTTGCATCTCGAACCATACAAGTTACTCATGGTGGAAGAATTAAAAGACACTGATAACTTGATTACTGATAGGATTGTTCGTAAGGAATTTTGTGTGGAAATGCTACGTTGGATGAAGACGTCATTGGAAAGATTATTTTTAATGTTGAGGCAACTTTTGACTTGAGTGGTAAAATTAATAAACACAATTGTAGGTTTTGGGGAAGTGAAAATCCATGAAAATTCTAGGAACATGTAAGTGATAGCCCAAAATTTAACGTGTCTGTGCAATCAGCAAGAGTAAAATTGACGGCCCTTTCTTTTTACAATTGCAATTACAATGGACATCCACCGGACCTGACACCTCTTGATTTCTTCTTTTGGGGGTTTATTAAGGATACCATGTTTGTTCCACCCTTACCGGCTTCTCTACCAGAGCTCAGAGCTAGGATCTACCTTGCAACTGAACAAGTCACACCTCACATGCTGCAGCGGGTTTGCCAAGAAATCGACTTCAGATGGAATGTGTGCCGCATCACCAATTGAAGACACATTGATCCTCTTTAGGTATAAGGTAAAAAAACGATGTATTTTGCTGCATAATGATACCAAAACCATGCCTCTAAGTAAATTGATAAATCAATAGGAGTTTTAAAAGTTGTAAAGTCCTTTTTGATACACCCTGTATTGTGACTAATGAATTAACGCACAAAGGCAATAACAATATTCATGAAATTCAAAAACCCTTTATAATAATACATTATTGTACTGAGCCTTCACACAAATTTCCCAAAATTTCACACAATTTACTCTATAAAAATTTAAACGAAAAAGTTAAGTTCTAAGAATCCTTGCTGAACACCACAAAAATCAGGAAATGGAGTTCGAACATTTCTTGGCATATGATAGGGAAGGAGATTTACTACTTGATTAAGTTGTAACAGGGGACAAAACTTAAATTAAGATATGTGAATTGAGAAAAACACAAATCAATAAAATGGAATCGCACGCGTTCACCACAAAGGTTATGCCAACATTTTTTGGGGCAGAAAACTTACTCGTAGTATATTTTATGGAGCGGAAGACCTCTATCAAGTATACTGTGAATGATTCAAAGTTTCAGGGAGCAATCAAAAACAAGAGACGGGGAATGTTGAGCTCGGGAACAATTCTTTATTCACGACAATGCCTGACCGTACATATTCGGTTGTACTGAAGAACATTGAAAAAATTTTATTGAGAGGTGTTCAAACACCCTCCGTACAGGTCTGATCTGGCTCCAAGTGTTCGTTTATGGACGGTACGTTGAACATTTTTATGTTCAGCAAATAAAAAATTAACAATCTAAATAAATAATGCGTACAGCAGGTTAAAGATTTGGAACTCTACATAGGATAGGACCCACTGTATAGAAACTGATTTAAACTGGCCTACTGTGCGTACGGGCTTTACTTGGCAGTACAGGACATATTGGCGATTGCTGGGCTACTACCCGTCCTGACAACATGCGACTGTCACTGTCGACAAGACGCATCTGCATGTCAACAAAGGCATTATCGTTACTCACTGATGCATTAAAAAGGATGTTCACAAGTTATAGTTACCACCTAGCCTTCAACTTATATTCAGTATTGCGAATAGTATGATTTAACAAGTAATAAATGTTGATAAAATACGATTATTGCTGTGTAATAAATAAAAAAAAGGAATGTAGTCTACAGTATGTTATAAGGTTGTTTTGGAGTAACAATAAACAAAGAAAGAAACCCAAGACTACAAATAATATTATTTTTGTTATGAAGGTACAGCTTTGGCGTACTTAAGTGTTGTGACAACAGAAATAACCCAATGCTCTGGCGTTTCCTGTAAACAGATAAGGAATAGATTCCTCTTCTGTCCGATTTCATTGTTCAGTGTTAGTTTGTTCTCGGATGGTTTACCTTTATAAAAAGTAAACCTCTTTATCATACTGCAAGCTTCTTTTAATATACATTGTATAGTTTACAAAAATAAAGAACTTCTGCTTTATTCAACTAAATATTTGTGCATTGTGTAATGAAACATTAGGTATTATTATTTGGATGTTGAGTTATCATTCACCTAACGACAAGAGCACAATGATTTACTATATTCTTTGTAAAACCACATTACATATATTGGTACATTAGTGTAAAAAAGATAAAAATGTTAAACATTGCGTTTACATTTATATAAAGGCAAGCAGAAACACTGCGATGACACCGCGCCACTTACAAATACACAATGAAAACTCTTGACTTCTACGGCTCCTACTGCCTAAAGTAAGCAGCCGAAGTAAAAAAATCTAACTAAAAAAATTTAATTTATCTACTTTTGTACAACTTTCCTGCTTGAAAAAGTTACCTGAATTGATACTAGCTATATACTAGGATCAATTTTTCCTGTTAAACAATTTTAATTGGCACCCTTAGGATTAATGAAGGAGAGGGAGAAACACCAATAGCCAAATTCAATCATATGACAGTCTAAACCATGCCGTGATGAAAAACCAGCTTACCAACTGAGCTATTGCCTTCGAGGTGAGCGCCCATTAAAGAGCGTCCGATCTCTTTATAAACTATTACCGAAATGCAGATAACGTTCTGCCTTTAGGAGAAAACTTTTTATATCTTTTTTTTTAAAATTGTTAATGTACCTTAGCTCTTCCTTGAAAATTAAACGTGAGTACAAATTCTCCTTTACGTGTTTCACTTTGCCGAACAAGAAATACGCCATGAGCAGCCGAGCCTCCATGTAGAACAAGAGAAGCAGCATCGGACCGTGGAAGAGTTCCGTGGAACCATGGATAGTTTCGTAAAGTTACGGACAAGTCAACTTCTGTTTCACAAGCTACAACAAACACAACCTAATTTGAGGCGATAAAGTACAAAATAACCCAAGCCAGGCCGTTTAGCAACAAGAACCAGGCAGCATTCTGGCAATATCTTGGTTTTGTAATGTACAACTTGTTTTGTAAACAGGTCCCACTCAAACTTTTTGTATGGTTAGGATAAGCTTTTTTTACAAAGTAATTAACATTGAAATATATAAAAATACTAATTGAATACAATCTGTTTAGTAAAATCTGGTTATCAACCCCGACAATATTATCTTAAATAAATATGCTGCTCTCTTACTTTAGGCGGTCTTACTTTAGATTCCGTCTATGACAAACAAATTTTATCCCCCAATCTCGCCATAATTGTTTTCCGTAAAAAACCACCGTCCTCGAATGTCGCTCACCAGAACTATGTTTCTTAGTGTTTTCTCGCTTATAAATTTTAAGCGCAATGACTTTCTGCCAAAATTGACAAAGATTGATTCTAAACCCGGTCTTTACAATAAACCGTATCAGCTAATTTATAAAGTGTTTATCTATGCATTGTGATAAGTGTACGTGTGACTGTATATTGTGTGGACATTTCTTCAAACCATCAACCAACAACTGCAACCAGTGTGCACACTTGGCCTGGACCTTCACACAGCTCCAGTGATCACAAAGTAAGTCATACTAACATTATTGTTTAGCATAGGTAAACACTTAGATTTCAACTTTTAAAATTTGCAGTCCTTTTAGATATTATCCAGTATTAATAATATGGATTGGTCCTTCGGTTCCATAATAATTCGCATGTAATTATATTATGACATTATTTACATAGCTTTAACTATATTCTACATTCGCATTAATCGTTTTCTACATTCTACATTTTGTTTTTAATCATATTATATTGCGAACATAATCAATAAAAACTTATGCTTCAGTAAACAGTTTTTAAATTTACTGGTTATATTATTTTCCATACAAAGAATTTTTTGGCCACATCAGTTATATAAAACAGGCCACATCAGTATTGCAGGAAATATTAATATCAAATATTTTCCTCTGTATGTTTCAGTAAATAGTTTGTCACTAATACAGAGAACTGATGGATAAAATGTTGAAATTTTAGGCAGAATATTCATAAAAATTTACTGACGGATCATAAAAAGGGTTTAAAATACATAAGAAAATAGACCTCCTCGTGTAGATAAACATTTCAATCTAAAAATCATACAAATACAACAGAAAAACCACGACAAACATAGTTTAACAAAGCCCGATACAAATCCTTACTTAAATTATCAAATTTCATAGGAAATACATGTAGGACCATAAAATTAAATTTGTGTTCTTTTCCCTCACTTTTATTACTTACTCATTTCATTTTATGACTTCCAATTGCGTGTTAAAATTGGTTAGAATTTTTTTAGGTATGAAAACACAAATGCAATAATTATCAAACAATCTAAACAATTATCCTTCCACTTAGATATTACCATTTGATAGGTTTTGAACATTTTCTCTTAGCAAAATTTATATAGATAATATAGAGCTCAATGTCAATAAAGTCGGAAATCATAATTTTACACAACAGCATACATTGTGAACTGTGGTCAATAATATAGGTTTTTAGGGAGGTATAACTGATTTTACTACCTAGTACTTTCTGTGTAAGCTTGGTGTTAGCTGAATCATACACTAGCTGACGGCAAAAATATTTTTCTAAGAACCTTCATTATTACAAAAAGGGACCTAAAGAAACTATGTGTAATTAACATAAACCTTTTCCTTTAAAGAACACATTTGAACTCAACTCAAGGAAAATGTTGATGAGGGATTTGTTGGCTACCTATGTTCTTAAATGGTGCATAGAGATAGAATCTCCTACTAGAGTATTTGGGTCCTCTGCAACAGCGATAAATAATGTAGTTTAAAATATCTCTTGTGAATATTTATCGGTTGAAATTGTACAATCAGGGATTGCTGACCACTCTGTACAAATGATAGATAATAAGGTCATGGATAAAAAAACAATAGAAAATATTAGATATTGTGCATAAATCACTATACAACTTAAAATCAGGAGAAAACAAATACTTAATCAGAATCATCTTAGAGCATGGGTTCTCAACCTGGGGGGGGGGGGGGGGGGGTAGAAGAATTAAAATAAACAAGTAAAATTATAATTTATTCAATTTTGTGCCAGCTCTCTCATTATTATTGTGAAAATTACTGGCATTACATGCAAACCTAACCTAGATTACCCCCAATAAATAGTTCTATGATTTCATATGTTCTAATAATAATATGTTCAAAATAAAGTTATGTGCAGTACTACTAAATTTTGTGTGTCAAATTATCTATATTTTCATTTAATAACCAGCTTCAGTTATCCTAACCAGCTTAAGTTTCAAATTCTGATTGTACTTCTTGTATTAACCATATATGGTGGTGGTATAGGAATAGGCGTGACCTAAAATCAGTCTTCAAAGGGGGGCTCAGAACCTGAAAGGTTGAGTACCACCTCTAAAGGAAGCCGAAATATAGAAAAATGCTTTGAAAATAAAAAGTTGCAAGAAAGTAAATACTGTAAATAAAAAATAAAGGAATACAGAGAAGTGTGATTAACTCTTTAGGAATCACTGATGTATATAGGCATCATGGAGGAAAATGCAAAGCAAGCAAACAGTTGTGACAGACATGATTGTGGCTCCAAAGAGCCAAAGACGTTTACTCCAAGGGTAATTTTAAAAATAAGGACCGACTGTGCATTTTGTTCGCGCAGGATGCCAGATAACGCCGATTCAAGGTCAGTAACTCTCATTCGGCCTCCTACTACTCAGCCCTCTGTGTTTCAACTCTCTATATGTGTTGGTTATGCTGCCTCTATATGTGTCGGTTATGCTGCAATATATTCTGCCTCTATATGTGTTAGTTATGCTGCAATATATTCTGCCTCTATATGTGTCGGTTATGCTGCAATATGCTGCCTCTATATGTGTTGGTTATGCTGCAATATATGCTGCCTCTATATGCGTTGGTTATGCTGCAGTGTTAAGTAATCATATTGCGGACTGTGAAGTGACTTCCGTCATTCGGTTTTTAAATGCAAAAGAAGACTGACCTGCAAAAATATATGGACACATTGTTGAAATGCAAATGAGAAAGGTGTAATGAATGATTGGACGAGCTTCATAAAAATTTCCCTCAAGTTTCAAGAACAGTAATTTTTGAAATTGCTTCTGACAAACTTCAATAAAACAAAGTTTGTGCAAGATTGGTGCCGAAAACCATCAACACGGAAAATCATGGCCACAGTTTTCTAGGACACGAAATCCATCCTTTTGATAGACTTTCTGCAAAGAAGGATGGAAATAAACGCAGAGAGGTAAGGTGAAACTTTATTAAAGCTTAGGCACAAAATTCTTCCGTTGGCTACTCTCATTCTTCTTTATGACAATGCTCTGCCTCGACAACACTGGAAAGTTTCAGTGAAACATCTGCTCTACAGTCCTGATTCAGCATCCTCAGATTTTATCCAAAACTTAAGGAATTTCTTGTTGGAAAGGAATTGTAGAATGATGATGTGTTGAAAGAAACTGTTACTGATTGGTTAAATGGACAGTCGTCTAGTTCTTTGATTTCTTATGTGCATTGTACAAGTAACAAAAGCTAAAAGAATCACTTATAACCAAACCAATTATTTAAGGTTTAATTTGGTAAAGCCATTCCTTAATTTTAAATTCAGCCCACAATCTAACAAGTAATCTAACAAAGGTCCATAAGGTGTTGTTTGCTTTTGTTAATATTTATTTATTTTTACTGTTTTTTACTGCAAGTCTTTTCTTTATAACTGTTAGACTAATAAACACAAGGGTAGCCTACACTGTAGCACAACATTTCCAACAGCACTATGATGTTGTAGACAGTGTCATGGGTGCCCATATGATATTTCTAGGGGGGAGGGGGCTAGAACGGGGCATGAGAAGAGGTCGACGCACAGTGCATTGCACGCCAACCCCCGTATTTGGAGTATTTTCAATACACAATTATGTTACCTGACTATAATTTATAATATACACATTTCCTTTCCCTGGGAGCTGGGGGGGATGGCGCCCATGGTAATATCTATGATGTTCTAGACAGTGTCTACAAGGCAGTTTCAAAGTTAATCTGAATGGAATAACCAAATATTCCTTATTTTGTATCAAATTTGTTGAAATAATTAACATATGAGAAATATAGCATTTCCTATTTAATGTAAGTATAGTAAAAGTAACCATTTATGAAAATTTAATATTTAAATATATACAGGGGGTTTCAGAACTCTTTACAAATATTTTAAATCGTTATTTCTGGGCCAAAAGAAATCTAAATATCATTAAAACCGTCCGAAAGTCCCCAGTTACTCACAAAGGCGCAATTAGTTTTTTCATGTATTATTTTTTTGTTAAAAAACTAATAAACCTAAACTACTAAAACCTAAAAAATCTATGTTTTCGAAATCAAAACCATTTAAAATCTTTGAACAGGAATAAATGTAAAATAATGGTATCAACATTTTACATAAATAACTTTTTTTAGATATTTTTTAACGAACCTAATAATACCTCATTATTCCACTTTTTATGTTGTGCGGCTGATGGTAGCAGGTTGAAATTCTGTCGAGATACGCGGCTAATATCCTCCACAACAATGCAACAATCACCTAACTCTTACCATGGTTTTAACAGTAAATACACATTAGTTTTTTTCTTAAAAAAAAAACTTTTCTTAAAAATAATGATAGTACGAAATATCTTTGTCTTAAAGCTGAATTCGTTGCATTACACAAATGAAAATACAAGAGGATTTTATTTAAAAAATGGTTTTAATTTTTTTAAATGCAATCTGAATTATGATACATAAAGAATAAATAAGTGCGACAATGAAGCCCTTGCAGTGACAGTTCAAAGAAATTGCTCAAAATGTCCTCCTCCTGCACGGTTACAAGCTGTGAATCTATTTGCCATTGAGTGCCAAATATTTAGATTCTCTTTTTGAATATTGGTCCCAGCTTCTACGATTCTACCACTAATTCCATATAATTTTCTGCTGGGGTCGAGTACACAAGTTCCTTCATCCACCCCCAAAAGTAAAAGTCCATTGGCATCAGGTCTGGGGTCCTTGGTGGCCACGGCGTCGGTCCTCTTCGGCCAATCCAACACTAACCAAATGCCCTCGCACATTATTTCCAAAATGCGCAGCAGTACCGTCGTGCTGAAACCACATGCCTTGTCTTTCTTCCAGGGTAATATTCTCCAAAAATTCCAGAAGGATATGCCTAAAAAGTACAAGATAGTGAGCAGAGTTCAAACTATTCGTTAGAATGTAAGGACCAATGACATAGCTTCCGAAAACTCCTGCCCACACATTAATTGAGAATCGATTCCAACTTTCTTACGTTATGGTTTCGTGAGGGTTTTCTTCAGCCAACACCTGACCTTGTGACTATTTCAACTGTAGAATAACACCAACTTGTACAGAAACCAGCGAGAGCAAGCCACACGCCCAGGATAATCCTGGGGTTCCAATAAGTGTACTTTTTGCAAATGGAGGTTTGCATCAAACTGCTCTAAATCATTTTCTTCGAATTCAATGGAACGAATATCCCTATTCCACTCTGTATCTCACATATTGACTTGGAATGACCCTGTTCCAAGAAGTCAATTGTTAACAGCAATAAAAGTCTTTGTGCTTGGGCATCGTCTTCAAGCAAATCATTCAGTGTACATTCTTCGTGCTTCAGAAGAGATTCCTAAAGTAGCTCCATACATAAAATGCATATCAATTTCTTTGTTGTAGTTAGCCATGAGATACTTTCTAAACAATGGTGTGTAGTTGTTATTTCACTAAATAAACAATGAATGTAATTACTAAACTCTTTACACATTGGAAACTACGAATAAACTGTAATATGTTAGAAGCAAATAACAACACTGAAGATTGGTTTCAGTTGAAATGCAGTCTAAACAGTTTTGTTTTATCGTTATACGTATTACACAGGTGGTCAGTTACAACAGTACTGTATTACAGTACTCGAAGTCATTCAGTTGTATACAAATATTTCCGTAGATTCTTTAGGCATGAAATAGTAGAGTTTCAGTTGAAAACCTGAGTGTTTAATCTGTTTTGTTTACTAGTTATATGTATTGCACATGAGGTTTTTAATGTATTTTTAAATGTAAAATTTCCACTCAGAACGGTCAATGTTCAAATGGAGTTTGGCGCTATCTTTAAATGAATCAATTAGTTATTTTCCATCCCGGGATTAAAGTATGTATCATCATTTGACTTCACACAGGCGCGATTTTAAATGTAAAATACCCTCTTGGAACGATCAATGTTCAATTGACTATGTTTAAGTGAGCCACACGATTTTTAAATTATATAGAATGGTTAACTAATTATTCATCTTTCGATGCCACACACGTGCATTGTCCAAATTATACAATATTAGAAAGTTATCTAAATTCGTCAGTTAAAAAAACAAATTCGTATTAATTATTTACTAAAAGTTTTCAAAATATATTTAAAACAGTTTTCTAAAGTAATTCACACATTATAAATATTTCTGCTGTTATTCAACACTGCTTTGATGGACAAAAATATAGCCTTCACTTGGATGTTTAAGAAAAAATTTATAAAAGTGTAAAATAATTAACGTAAATTAGCCTATATGTATGAATATCATGGAGCTTATATCTATTATTTTTAATCAATCTCAAGTTTTGGTTTCAAAATGACATATAGGTACCAGAAACTAAGAAATAGAAAAATAGAAAAATGAAATGGATTATTATAAGTGCACAGAAGTTTAAGAACTTAAAACAATAATAACCTTATATTATTACATATGTAAAGAAATATTATACCTTTTTTTCAAATTTGTATTATTTCCTTGACAAGACAGGCTACAATAATTTCTTAAAGTATTGCACGAATTACTACAAACATAACAGGGATTATGGCACATAATAAAATTTTTAGTGTACATTTTAGCAACAGTTCCAAAATATTTTATAAAATATCTTTTATAAAAGTTCTTTGACAAAGATCTTTGATAGTGTAATAGGCCATCTTTTATAATACATTTCTGTTATAAAATGTAACAGGTTGGCATTACCTTTTATAAAAGTTGATGAGATAGGTACTAAATTTGAATTGTTGAAGTTATTGAGCTGAATAACGAAATGGCTACAAAGTACACTTGGACTGTAGATACAACAAAAATTGTTAATTTACGAATATGAATTATGTGAAAATCTGTACAACCCAAAATATTCAGAGAATAAAAATAGAAACAAAAGACAAGAACTATATCAAAACAGCAGATTCTATAAACATCGTGAAACCTGGTTGTACAGTTCAAGACATCAAAAAGAAAATAAATGGACTTAGAAGACAATTTTTGACTTTCAAAAGAAGTGATAATAACGTGATAGCACTCAGTGTAGTTGCACAAGTATAGAATTCTTCATCATCCATTTTAATTTGGTCACTAAAAAAATTTAAAAAAGCCAAAATAAATAATTCTGTAGTTGTTCAACATTGAAAAGCGCCTTCTTCGACATAGATCTTTGACGTAGTGTAATACAGGTCCAAAATGTTTTATAAAAGAATCACTCTTCCAATCTTTTATAAAAGATGGATACCATCGTTTATGAAATATTTTACAGTGTAATACGGGCCATATATTAGGTAAATATTATGCACATACAACTTTCGAGTATACAAATTCTTAAGGGACAGATCCTCCCGCATTGAAAGTAGTAATTGTAACTTAAAAATATTTAATAAGAACAAAAAAAAAATGGTTATAAGAATAAGAATATGAAAGAATAATACTTTAATGTTATTATTACTTTTGAAAAGTAAAATTATAAAATATTTTGTCTTTGAGAACAATAGTTATCATGTTGAAATTATAAACTTCCATAATTAATACAAATAAAATCATTATTACAAGATGATATTAAACAATAAAAAATGATACAAGATATTAAACAATATCTTAGCGGTTTTTAATGAATACGTTTATATTGCAAATTAAAAAAGAAAGGAAAGAAATATTTCTAGTTTCGGACTTTGGTATTACTCTAAATTCATTACCCCAAATTGAAGATCATACATAGTTTCATATAAAATAGCTTGCTTTTTCACTACAGGAATATTATTTTATTAAGATGAAATCTTATTATTTTGTCAGAGTTTGAAAATTGAATTGCGTTATGATAACTTTAGTTAAATTAAATTTTTATTTTAAAATCGTCAAGTGTAGTTTATTAAAAAGGAGAATGGATTGATACAAACAACTTCTAAAAACTAATTCGCTGACAAATTTTCCTAGACAGATCTTAAATTACAAACATAAATTTTTACTTTAGAAAGTATTATAAATAATTTGTTGTGATTTATATCACAAAATGAGTGGCAAAGATATATTTTTCTGTTTTCTTCGCAATAAGTTAAAACAGAATCACAATCTATGTAAGTAGCACTGTGTATACAATTATCAAGAACGCACTGGCTTAAATTATTTTCGGTATATTATAGTTCAGTACACACGATGTAACGAAGTGTTACAAACATATAAAATTGAAGCATGTGTAAATAACTTTATATAAACTAAATTTAAGATGAAATGAAGTAAAATTTGTCTACTTACATATTTGGTAGGCAGGGTGAAGCCTATAAGTGCTGACGAGGGTTTTCAATTATTGCTGATTTGGAAACTTCGGCTTCGGACGCCATCCCTTGCCTGCCCTTCAGGTGTGTTGTAATCTAGGGAACCAATGCTGGTGTGAACACCAGTATCGTACCCTACATTTTACACCTTTTTCTTTGTTACAAACTGTGCAAAGCTTAGCGTTGTTGTAAGAGAAAGTGTAGGTGTTGGTGTACCCTCAAGAGCTAGAAGCGGTGTACTCACAGGAACAGGATTAGTGCTCTAACTATGCTTTTCATGAACACATATTGCCTGACGGGTTTTGCAGTCTGTGCCTTGTACACAACCCAAGCATTCAGTATGGCCATGTCGACAAAGTTATTGACTTTTCGCTAATACTTCTTGCTTTTATCTTTCACACCAACACCTCCCATATACTTAAGGATATTCATCGATCGTATGGGGTTTGGTACGGGTGATACCTCGTTTACTTACGACTTCAATGTCGCTAGCATGACTTGCTGTTGATATAACAATTACAGGCGTCTTGGTAGGTTTCACCTGGTATTCCACGAGAAATAATTAACTTTTCCTGAAATACACAGTCGATTGTCCCACACAAACATCAAGTCTTGCTTGGTCAAGGCTTTTAAATAACCCTTTGCTAGTTTTCTTTACTGTTCCTGTCAAATAGGCGTTTCTCGATACCAAAAACTTGGCAAGGGGAATATTTGCATAAAAGTTTTTGGTAAATAAATGGTATTATAGTGAATTAATTACCTTAAAAGGCCCGTTCTGCGACTTCAAAAGAATTTCTTTGTTATTACATGTTACGAAGCCGTAACTTCATCATCAGACACTATCTTGTTGTGTTGTGTGTTTACACACAATTTTTAATGTGTGACGAGTTCTTCAGTCTGAACGAACAAACAAGATAGTATCTGATGACGATGTTATGGCTTCGAAAAATGTAATAACAAAGAAATTATTTGAAGTCATAGGACGTACCTTTTAAGATAATTCATTCATTATAATATTTGATTGTAACTTGGTACCAAAAATGCAATTAAAATAAATGGTAGTATTTATCCAGACACCCCACTTGTTATATAAGTTACAAAACAACTTTAAATGTAAAGGGATTATTGCTTCCAGACAAGAAACTTCTACCACTATACAAAGAAGCACTATGAAGGAACCGGTAGCAGAATCACATATTTCTAACTTTTTTATACCAAATCTTGCACTGATTAGGCATATATTGGATGAAAGAACAATGGTTTCATGCTGATCAAGCTTTTATCAATTAAATACAGAACTGTTGTCCAGGCATGAAATGCTCTGTGAATGCGTCATTCATCATATTTACAAAGGTTTTGATTTTGTACCAAGGGTCAGCAACAACACTTTGTAAACATGACAAATCAAACATATGCATGATGAGCTGAAATCGATTTACGGACATATTTTTTGAATAAAATTGGATATACTGTTCTTGATCAGTATCCCAATAATTTGCTAGATTTTTCTATCAGTTAGCCCCATGTTGATCAAAAGAGTCCACCATTTCTTCATCTCTTCGATGGTTATGTCAACCCAACATGTGATTCTGGAATAACGCATGATGACCAAAGATTCAAGTCGTTGACCTAACACAGTATGTGCTTACTTATTGGTTTCAGTAACAATAAGAGTCCACATAGCTGTGGTTACAAAGAGATAAAAGAAATCAATAGGATTTGTACAAATTTGAGTATTTTTAGGCCCACAGTACAATAAATTCCAGGTGTACATCTTTCACTTGCTCTGGAGGGTATGGTTGTTGTGGACGTGTTTCTGGTGTTTTGTTTTGTCTGCGTACAGGTGGTGGTATGAGTGGTCTTGTTGAAGGACCTGGAAGTATATAATCAATGTGTGTAAATGTAGGTGATTCATTTTGAACAAAACTACAGGCAAAGTTTTCATCGACTTCTGAAGTCTCCAAATCATCAATATTTGGCTCGTATTGATCCGAAGAGCCGCCAGAAAAATTATCCAATGAGAGATCTTCATTGGATGACATGTCAACCGCAGAAAGATCATCATTCTGATGATTGATCTGCTTTCTCTCCGGACTGGATGCTGGGAGATGATCGGCCCCCTGCAGCCATCCATCATCACCATCACTCTCAAAATCGGTCAGATCTGAGTCCGGGTCTGCGAGCAACTCCCTCAGATCTGACGATTTGAGTGCAAAATCCCTGCCTGCCATAATGTTACAGTTTACAGTTATAGGCTAAATAATAATAAATAGTGAGGCCTAGTTAGGATATCTGAAAAATAAACCAAAATAGCATCACAAAAGAGAACACTTATTTGTCACTTTTATAAAAAAATCACTCAAAATAACACAAAAACACATTATACACTTATTTGTTCATAACTGAAACACAATATAAACACAATTTTATAAACTTATTTCACTTTGTTTCACTTATTTAGAACAACGAAAAAGCTACTTACATGCATTCGCTTAGGCTTGCGATTGGTAAAAGAACACAGTTATTCCGGAACGTCAGAATTACTGAGAAAATTGCGGTTTTGCAGAAACAGTATGACAAACATTGGAACACTAAATCACAAAAAAACTTTACACTGTTGTAATAATCAATTTATGCTGAAGAGATTAATATATAAGTCATTGGAAACTGACTAATCGGTTCTATGTCGATTCCAAAATACCCTTGCTCATTGGTTGAAAACACTGACCGATAGCAAGCCTTTATAAAAAAATCACTAATAACGAACTAGTAACGCAATCTATGATTAAAACACTGTTTTAGAAAGATAAACTCTTGACGAAGTCAATGGTGTAAGTATTTTCTACTTCAAACCGGTTTGTAGAGTAGTTTCAGACCTCCCAAGTTGACAAACTTTAGGCGTTACTTTGTATCTTCACGCGTGACAATTTTACAACGATGATTACATATGTAAATATACATTTTAGAACAAATTTGTAAACACTAAAATTTAAGTTTAAAACATTTCCTTTCCAATGGTTTTCGTTTTATTGAGATTTGATGATTATTTTTAGTATGTGACATATTAAATACAAGTGAGTTGTGTTAGACTATTCAATTGAGACTTCTGACAGTACCAGGGATAGTGGGGTTTCAGTTGAAATTGAAAGCCTAAACTGTTTTAGTTTTCTCGTTATAGGTACTGAACGGCGGACAGTTACATTAGTTCTGCATAGCAGTATTCAAGGTCATTCAGTTGTATAAAAATATTTGATTAGATTCGTTAGCTGTATGAAATAGTGGGGTTTCAGTTGAAAACGAGTTTAAACTATTTTATTTTCTTATTTTATGTATTACACAGGTGGTCAGTTACATCAGTA
>JAGFPH010000869.1:285663-319553 GCA_018207615.1 Philaenus spumarius
AATTCGAAATATTTGTATAGACTTGTTTACATCTATTTTTAGACCAAAGTTCAATCTTTCGTTTGGTGTAAAGCATATTTACTCTAACGGTTTCGTTCGTACAGTGCTGAGAAATACATAGAGATCCTAAAAGAAAACCTAAAAGTTCACAGTAAACTTAACACAGAGGCGATAAAAGAGCTGATTGACCTACTAACAACTTGTCTTACCCAAAATTACTTCACTTTCAACAATAAAATTTACTTGCAAAGTGAAGGTCTAGCCATGGGTTCCCCCCTGTCTGGTATAATGGCGGAAATTTTCCTCAATGAAATAGAGAACAAACATATTATCAGCCAGACTAACCCATTCAATAGAAAAATAATGTATTACTATAGATACGTAGACGACATAATTTGCCTGTTTGAAGGAACAGAGGGACAAATTCATAGGCTAACCAATTTCTTAAATAACGTCCACCCCTCACTTAAGTTTACCACTGAAATCGAGACCGACAACAGCCTGAACTTTCTTGACCTGACCATCACCAGAAGTGAAAATAAACATATATTTAAAATTTTCAGAAAACCTACGCAGACCGACCATACAATACACAGCACTTCTAACCATCCGATATCACACAAACTGGCAGCGTACAATAGCTTCGTTCACCGCGCTATCAACACGCCTATGAATCTTGAAGACTTCAACAACGAAATAGCTACAATAAAACACATCGCAATATCCAACGGGTACGATCCCACTTCAATAGATAAAAAATTAACTAAGCACAGAAACAAATCCAAAAAATCAGTTTCAATTATTGAAAAACCAAAATACATCTCCATGAAGTTCAACCGAATTCTAGATCGTCCTATCAGCAACACTTTCCGCAGACATGGCTATAAAATCGCTCATCGAGCTTCTAATAATTTGAGTAACTTCTTACAAACCAAGCCAAACAGTTACAAAGATAAATTCATGGATAGTGGAATATATAAGCTATCTTGTAACGACTGTGACAAAGTTTATATAGGCCAGACAGGACGTTCATTTAAAACCAGATTCAAAGAACATATCCCTAGCCATAAAAAAACAATAGCAAACAAACAGAGTTCAAATTACACAGAACACTTAATAAACGAAAACCACACTTACACTGACATTAACACTAATTTAAAAATTTTACATAGAGCCAAGAAAGGCACTACTATGAATGTATTGGAAGAATTTCAGATTCATAACGAATACAAAAATAGTCCGGATAACATACTAAATGATAAGTTAAACTTTTCTTCCAACCCTATATACGATGTAATCGCTAAACTAGGCCTAAAGTAAACGGTTACTGATAACCAACATCTATATTCAGTGTCCTACCTGCAGTCGGACAAGTACAACGTATGTGATGTGGCCACAAACATTTTTATTATATTATATTAACGAGGAGTTATTCTCCGATTTTGTGTGTGTTAGTGTTGTGTGTTGTTCGAGTTCGTGTTTTATGTGTTAATACAAGCCTGACGAAGCCGACAGTGATCGGCGAAACAGCGCTGTAGCTAGTGCTACATTCACAGGTCTGAAGACAATTTTGAAGGTAATTCTATTACAATATATAAACAGTCCAAGGCAAACAAATAGTCTATAAAAAATTTCATTTTTGGGCAAAGCATGTATTCCTAAATTACTATTCAAACTAAGCCTAGTTTTGTTAGCAGTCTTGTAGTAGGAACATAGAAACTAGTGGTTTCAAAATACAAAATTTAAAATTGATAAATATACAGTTCAGTTTAGAACTAAATTACAAAACTTTTGTACTACTTTTTATGTACGCCTAATGTTGAACTTTTTCCTTTCGTTACTAAACATTTTTTGTTTCTTGAGCTAAAACTTTGTAAATTTTACATCAATGCATTTTTTACTGACATATATGAATTCTTTGAACCTTTCTCTATAAAAAGCTATGGAACACTTTTGGATTGGTTTATAATTACTAAATTTGGCAAATTTTTGAAAATATGCTTGCAACACACACCGAAATGGCTTGGCATTGCAAAAAATTAACATCGACAGTTGTAGGGTTACAGTGAATATTTTATTACTGCGTATCACTGAACTTTTGTGGCAGTGGTTTCAAAAAGTCTACTCAAACTAGCGATCTTAGTAAATCTTATTCAACTCGGACAGAGTTTTCAAGGAATACAATACTAAAACAATAATTTATATTGTTATAACAATATTTGACAACAAATTATAAACAGTTTTACTTATTTCTATCAATTTCTATTTCTTACACTCACTTTTGTTAAGCACTCTAAACAAATAGACATTCCGCATTGCTAATATGGGTATTTGGTCCTCCGCTTGAGTTTTGGGACACAAGTAAAATAGATTTTCTGAGAATACTGGTATGTATGTTGTTGCTCTGATATTAATTTTCAACATAAAAACTTAAAACAAAAGTACAAAAATAATTTATAATAACTTAAAAAATAAAATAATCAAAAGAAAAGTAAATGTTATTTCAGTGGATAAAAAGAGAACGTAATAAAACATCATATGTCCCGGAGGTGTATGACACAGAAAAATTAAAATGGTCCGAGTAAAAATGAGAAAAGACGCATAACCTTGACCACTAAAAGTTAACAGCTCAACTATAAAGTATGCGGTAACGGGTGACAATTAATTGGCAAAAGGATAGGGCTGAGTTTTGAAATTTCAAGTATGTCTTACAGATGGATAATGTCAGTTAAGAGTTAATAAAACTTTTTTTACAAATTCAGCAAATGTGACATTTAAAAAAGAAAAATTAACATACCTTGTGTCTGAATCATCAGACGTCTGAATTGACCGCATGCAGTATTTGACAGTAGCTAGCCATGAACGCATATCATCTGTGTCATGAGCTTCTATCACATACTCCATATTGTTCTCTGCCTAAAAATAAATTTGTGAAATAAGTTGCAAATGAACTAAATAGGTTAACTACCTTTTATCACAGTTCAACATATATTTTAAGGCCCGTTAGATAAAAGATAACCGGTTTTGACGGTTCACCATCGTGTTCAAGTCCAGGACATTAAATTCGAGTCAGTCCTTCGTTAGTCCAGTCAACGGAAAGTTGTAGAGGGAAATGAAAGGAACACAATTTTTTACTTTGGGACATAGTTTGGACTAGTTACAAGATAAACATGCTAAAAGTCCCCACTTCGGTGAGCGGGGTGCAGGAAAGCACGAAGAAGGTCCTTTTTTCGAGTTTTCACTTATATCTCAAAAACTATGCGTCTTAGAGATAAGATCATTCTATACAAACTTAAAGCTCACAAAATGTGCTACAAGATTGAATCTAATCATTTTTGCACTATCTCACATAGTTTCCGAGATATCCACGCTCAAAATTCGCTTATTTTTTAAAAATAAATTTTTCCACACGTTTTTATTTGGCTAGCTAACTTTTCAGCCTTTCGACCTAAGAAAAAGTTATAAGAAAGGAAGTAATAGACCGGTTAATTTCCTTCAAGAATATATGATATTTTACGATATTATCTTCAACCATTTTAAAAGATGGAGCAATCTTAACTTTACTTGTAAATTCCGAGATTTTGCAAAAAACTTACGATTTTTTTTGTTTGTTATTCCACTGCTATAACTCTCTCTATAAGTAAATTTTGACGTATTTATATGTATAAAGAGTAGGTATATATATAATTGGGACATAAAGAAATTGTATGTATTATATAATATTTTTTTGGTACATATGTAGTTCTTTAAAAGTAATATTTTTGGCGCCGTTGAATACTTTTTCGACATTGACTTTATATGATGAAAACTATTAATAAATATTGAGTACCATATCCTATAAACAAGTGGCATAAAAAGAAGTTAAACAGAAAGTGATTTTAATTTAAACCAGAATAAAAGTAAAATTTAGTTATTGTTGAACTATTTATTATTAAAGTTGTTTTAGTAGTTATTCACTTATGCAACATTAAAATGAGGCCTAAGCCAACTACCTACTATTTTTGGGTTATACAGATTATTATGAGTTAGTCCCATCATGCTTGAGCATAACATGCAAGTCTGTAAAAGTTTTAATACACTATGATATGAAACTGTCTCAGAAAAATTGAGTATATCACCTTTCAACTATACAGTAAGCTCATCAATCTTAAGTAAGTTCAACTACGTCTGTGGAGTAGATCATTTCTTGCTACTCCAACGAATATCCATGAGCAAGAAAAACGACAAAGACTTGAAATCTTATTTGCAATATGAATTTTAGCCCCTTTCCCTTTGGCCTTTCCTAATTAGGGTGGGATGAGGAAATCAACGAAGTCAGTGCTCTACAAAGAGCTCAATCAAAGATGTACGTGTGACAGACTGTGACATTGTTTTGTCAGCGAACGAACATTTTCTGAGAACATATCACCAAGTCCAGATGTGGTTGGGACATGAGCTGCTTCCTCAGATGTGTGAATGGGAGCTAAACACCAACAAATTTCTAAACCCGGCGCATAGTGACCAGAAGGCTGCACCGGATGGAATATGCCACCACCAAATGTGATGCAGAAAGGGAACTGCAAAACTGTCCGGGGAATTGCCTTAATGGGTGTCCTCTTTTGGACAATGAGGATGAAGATCTCAACATCGATCCTCTACCAGTCATCCTCGAAGATTTATCTACTTTCTCAACTGATGAAGAAGAAAACGAACCAGAACCCACCTCAAGACTAAGTTCCCGTGATGAGCCAGGAATTGATAACAATTATTACTGCATGCTATTTATTAATATATTATTAAATGAAATGTAGAACAGTTAATGGGTTAATAAAAAAGTATGTACAAATTTTTTGTTGACTCTCCAATGCCTTTGTGGAGGGAATGTGCCATAATATACAAGGAAGAATATTTGTAGTCAGTGAAAAATCATTTCTTATCTTGTAAACGGGTAGGAGGAGATTTTAAGCAATTTCTATTAACTGTCGTTCCAAGGTTTTGTCAAATTGTCAAATTTATTTATTTTTTATGTAACATAATTGAAATTGCTGTTTTAAATAAAACCCTCTTGTATTTTCATTGGTTTAATACAACAAATTCATAGTAAGCTTCAAGACAAAAACCAATAAAGATGTTTATTATTATTATTATTTTGTAAGAGGAAAACAAATTTTTATTTAGGCCTACAGTTATAACCATGGTAAGAGTTGGGTGATTGTTGCATTGTTGTGGAGGATATTAGCCGCGTACCTCGACAGAACTGCAACCTGCTACCTACAGCTGCGCACCATAAAAGCATACTTCGATAAATCTTTAGACAATCTTAAAAAATGAGGTATCATTAGATTTGTTATACAAATATCTAAAAAAGTTGTTCGTATAAAATGTTGATACCATTAGCCATTTCACAGTTATTCCAGTTCAAAGATTTTAAATGACCACCATTTTGTTTTGGATTTCGGAAAATATAGATTTTTAGGTTTTAATAGCTTAGGTTTATTAGTTTTTAACAAAAAATAATACGTGAAAAAAAACAATGTGTGAGTAACTTGGGAGTTTTGGACAATTTCAATATAGGCCTATTTAGATTTGCTTTTGGCCCAGAAACAATGCCTTAAAATATTGGTAGAGTTCTGAAACACCCTGTATAATACATATAATTTATGAATGTGCCACTTATATATATAACGTAAAGTGGTTTCAATAGATTCGGGGAGTAGAAAAAAGTTTTCAACTACACCAAAAAATATTACTTTTAAACTACATATGTACGTAAAAATATATTATATAATACATATAATTTCTGTTATGTGCCAATTATATACATAAATATATTAAGTACTATTTATAGATATAAATGCTAAATATTGGCTTAGTAGAGTTAGAACAGTGGAATAACAAAAAATAATGATATATAAGTTTTTCTACAAAATCTCGGAATTTACACGTAAAGTTAAAATTGCTCAATCTTTTGAACAATTGATAAAATATCATATATTCTTGAAGGAAATTTAACACTTTACAACTTCCTTCGCTATAAATTTTTCATAGGACGAAAGGCCAAATAAGGCAAAAAACGTGAGGAAAAATTTCTTTTTAAAAAATAATCAAATTTTGAGCGTGGATATCTCGGAAACTATGAGAGAAAGTGAAAAAATGATTAGATTCAATCTTGTAGCACATTTTGTGAGCTTTAAGTTTGTATAGAATGATCTTATCGCTAAGATGCATAGTTTTTGAGAAATAAGTGAAAAAGCGAAAAAAAGGGGGACTTTTAATATGTTTACCTCCTAACTAGTCCAAACAATGTCCCAAAGTCAAAAATTCTATTCCTTCAATTTCCCTCTACACCCCCCCCTTTTGAGCATTCATTGACTGGGCTACATTAACATCGTCTTGAAACTACATCGCTGAAGTTGATTTTATTTATTCCATAAACATGTTGTAAGTTAGTTTGTACAGTAAAAACATGATTGCGAATCAGTGCAATGTATTAAAGCCAAACTCCGAGTATGAACTACAGTAAACAACTGGTGCCAGAATCATAACGTATTCAGGATTTTTGGATTCAAATAGAGTCAGATGAAACACTCTTAACATGCCTTATGGCTATGGTTAGGAAGAATGTCGAAAGGGTACCAATAAGCAGAACATTTTGAACTAGAAGACACTTATACTACATGCAAATATTGACAATGGAGGTCACTTTACAGATGGCTGTGGTGAAAACTTTAAGGCATATCAAAGGAATAGCAGCTAATAATTTTTCAACAAAAGTTTATCAAATTTACAATAAAGATAAAAGTTATCATTCTCAGCAAATTTTCAATATTGATGAGATTGGCTGAAAATTAATATCCTAAGAAAAAAAGTTTGCCACTGCTCGGCAAACTTCAGTGTCTGGATTCAAGATTAACAAAGAGAGAATAACTTATCTTCATCTTCTTGGATGAATGGATCGTTGTTCAATGAGTGGTTTAGGTGTGATTTTGTCTTCTACAAGTAAAACTACATTGACAACATTGAAAAATCAATAAAAGCAGTTCTGATCCTAGACAATGCACCAATTCCTTCAGAAGATCTGGAAAGTGAAGAAGAGGAAAACAAGAAAATCTCGTTCCTGCCCCCTAATGTTACAAGCATATTGGAAACCAAAAATAGTCAAATCAAATTAAGGATTCTTCTGGGAAAAATGGAAACTGCTCTGAATTGAGCTGGAAATGATTGTATAACCGGCTGAGGACCGATCCCTCTACAATTCCTACAGTCGATTAGGGGTGAGTGACAATAACGGTTGAAATAATAGGGGTGAAAAGTGGTAACTTTTTTAATTAACATTAAAAAAAATATTGATTGATGCCAAACTGTAGAATATGAAAAAAATAAGAAACTTTTATATTTTACATATTTTGACATAACCTCAAAATCTCGAGTTGAGATTTTTGAGTTTAAAAAAAGGTAAAATTCCAAAACATCGGGCAAGCAGTGTTTTTGTAGAAAAAAAGTCGAATTTAGGTTCATTCTCTCTGTAAATATAAAAAAAAACATATTTTTTTCCGATTCTAAAATATTGAATATAGTCAAAAACTAAAATGATAGATTTTGCTAAAACGGAACATTTTCTATACAGTGTCAAATTACATTTTATCGATAAACATTGTATACGATCTTCATAATAATAACATTCTTGACAAAGTTGAAGTGTCAGAACTCATTTTTAGTTTTTTCTACAAAAATCACCATTTTCCTAAAAAAATTAAACTATTAGGTAAATATATATTAAATGACATTTGATCCAAAAGTAGTATACCAAATAGCTTTCAACTACATTGTTGCTTCATATAATTGTGAATATTAAAAATTTCATCTAGGCTAGGTTTTTAATATATAAACGTGTTTTAATAGTTATTAACATACCCGTACACAACATCAAAGATTTTGAACTTCCGTAATTTTGAATTGGCCAGGTGGAAATAGTTTATTATTGTTTTGTAGTTTGACCTTTTTTCTATAAATCTCCATCCACTTAAATACAATAATTAATAAACATTGTAAACACATATAAGTTAAAATATTAATTATTGTCTATGTATAACAGAAACGCAATCATAAAAAAAATAGCCTGAAGTTCTAACTTATAGTCTTTAGTTACAGTATGTTTCCAATTTGTAAACATATATAAATTAGTATATCACTCAATGCATATATTACTTCTGTTAACAATAAACTGTGTTAATGTAAGACTACAGTTGTTGCACAAAAATGGATTTGAACTACTACATGACACCATAACAACGGATTACAACCGCCCGCCTCTGACCTGCACTTTTAAAAAACCTCCTCGTTGACCCAACTTAGAGTACCTTATCTTGTTTACCTTTCTGGCTCTTCAAACATGTTTATTTGTCAATTGCAGTCCATTAGCGATAACATATCTCAATATGGGAAGGTTTGCTTGAAACCTACTTTGACTAGAGACTATAAGTTAGAACTTCAGCCTATTTTTTTAATGGTTGCATTTCTGTTAGGTATACATAGTCAATAATTAATATTCTAACTTATATATGTATACAATGTTTAAATTATTGTATTTAAATGTACGTAGATTTATAGCTAAAAGGTCCTTCATTTTTTTAGGGTGAATTTCTTTTTCCAAACCTTGAATCATGTTAATTCATTGTTAGAATAAATAAATACGAAACATCTCTCAATATGGGAAGATTTTCTTCAGACAAAGTAATAGTAAACAATTACTGATGACAAGATCGAGAGTAAAATCTTAAATGATGATGAAATTGTTCAGGGTGTTTATTAGGGAAGGAGCTGACCAAGATAAATAAAAAGCAGATATCCAGAAAGAAAATATAGACTGAATAAATCATGCAGATGGAAATGCAGCATTGGAATTGATTACATAGTATGTCAAGCAGCAGGAAGAATCTACAGCAGTTGATATTTATGAATGCTTTGAAAAAATATATGGACAAAAAACAGCAAAAGAAAGTTACTAATTTCTTGTAAATTACTGTACATAAATATGATAGGCTACTCTGTGCAGCTATAATTTGATTTGTATTTCATTATTTTGTATAATACTTATATAAGTTATACACAACATTAACATTTTAAAACACTTTGTATTCTCTAGCCTATGTATTTCTTTGTTTTGTTTGTTATAAGAAGTATTCTGTTTAACCGACCATTTTACTATCCAGCCATAGGTTCAGAGTCTCAAGATACCCTCTCGGACAAGAGGGTGGTCCACTGTATAAAGTTTTGATCTAGCTCCTAAAGTTTGAGAACAGTTTTTTTAATAAACTTTTAAGATGTGAATATTGTAAGTAAACAAATGCTTACCTTTAAAACAAATGTATTTTCATGATCTGGCATTTCTAAAGCTGTAGTTTCTCTAGCCTCAGTGATTAAAAAGCAAAATACTCCACTTTTTGGTTTTACTGACTGGAAAATAATACACAATGAATGCAAATTTCATTAAAACAGCAAACATGAAATACCTGTTACAGTATTTTATAACTTTATAGTTTTGAACAAATCAAGCATTCAGCCCGTTAAAAAAATGTTTGAAAAAAATGTATTAAAGTAAAACAGTTATTAGTGTACAAAATCCATACAATAGCTCTTATGAAATCATGTATATCACAGGTAAATATCTTCTAAATGATAACCAGGCCTACATGTCAAATTCAATTTCATTGAATATTTAAAGTTAAAAAATTTATCCAATGTATTAGAGCTAACAAACTTTGGTATTAGTTTACAATAGCGGGTCAATCGATACTACTATACATACACAAACCTTAACTTTTTTCTTTATAAATATAATATTTTACATTTCACTGATGACGGGAAAGCAATATTTAACCATCTTCAACACGTACAATATTAAAAACTTTTAAATCAAATGTTCTTTATGGGAATTTACATTGTAAAGAGCCGACATGTTTTTCTCAGCATTGCCGGATTTGTCTTGTTCTTTTTTGTGTAGAAACGAACAGTTTAGCCAACTCAACTGGCGTAAGTTTACTATTCGACCCTAGCCTAATATATTTGCAGACAACGACGTTGTTTTACATTCTACGGTTAAATGTTGAATACAGGTAAACACTAAATGTGACTAAATACTATAGGTTAGAACCTTTTAGGTGTTTTTTTATTATTTTATTTTTCTGCTTTGTGGGTACTTTTGGGATTAATATTGTTTACTTTATTTATTTCTTACGTGTTTGGTGTATGTGAAGACATTTAGTTCGTTATAATTACATGAAATATTGCGTAATTATATTATTATAGATTATATATAATATATTATTATTGATAAGTTAAGGTTTGTGTATTTATAATAGTATCGATTGACCCGCTAACAGGGCCGGATTTCCCAATAGGCCCGGGCCTATGGGCGCAAGCTCCCAGGGGGCGCACGGCCGAGAGAAAAAAATATCTAGAAATAAAAATAAATAGCCATAACTTAACATATTTTTTGAATTGATTACAAAAAAATCATTCTGATTTTGAAGTTCATTGAAACAAATAATTGTTGGTAAAGTTAAACTATTTTTCAACATTACGCATCAACTTCGTTACAACCTATTTCTGAGACTAAACCTATTTTATAATGTACGGTATTACAGAGTTTTTTTATTTATTTGCCCAAATGACTAAATTGAACAAAACCTAAGTTATTAACATAGCAATGACCATGCTTTGTTGCGGGAATGCTCTGCGGGTTGGATCGTTTTGTTTCGGTCCCACAAACGTGCGCTCACTATTTAATACATAAAATTACTAAAAGTCTTTTAAGATGGCATTTTGTTAAGCCCAGAACCAAGTAAATTATTCAAATAACTTGCAATGATAAAATTGCATCGTGGAGTGGTGTTTAAGCAATTAACATATAGGCCTGGTATAATTTTTTAATGAAGGTTTTGGGGGAAGTAACTTATTAGGGGGCGGAAAAAATTATTGGGCCTAGGGGCGCCAAAATGCTAAATCCGGCCCTGCCCGCTAATGTAAACTAATACCAATATTTTTGCAGACAGCGAAATTGTTTTACATTCTACTCTTAAATGTTGAATACAGGTAAACATATTGTGACTAAATACTATAGGTTAGAACCTTTTAGGTTATTTTTATTATTCTTGCATTTCTGTTGCAATAGATTAGCCAACCTACTGATATTGTTCAATTTGGCAACGTTGACGAAATTCCATCTTAATTAGGCAATTATATTTTATATTCTATTGTTCTTTATGGTACGTTGTTATTGTTCACTTGTTATTAACGTTTTGATAATTATTTTTTAATTTTCCTGTTTTGTGGGTTCTTTTGGGATTAATATTGTTTACTTTATTTATTTCTTACATGTTTGTTGTATATGAAGTCATTTATTTTGTTATAATTACGTGAAATATTGCGGGAATGTTGAAACTTAACCTATGTAATTTCAAGTTTTATTTCTTTCATAATTCCTATAAATTTTATTTCCCGGGAGTATTTTTGTTGTTTTTACAATCAGTTAGATGTGTTCTTTCATATTATTTTAAATTCCCTTAGAAATCGATTGACCCGCTATAATAAATTTTTACCCAAACTTTGCAAGTAGGCCTACCTTTATTCTTTATATACTGACAATATAGGACTTGTATCAGATTAGAAGTTTTTAAAACATTTATGTACAACTAAATTACGTATATCATTTTCATTAATCAATTTTTGTAGAAATTTTATTCAGTCATGTTTAGGGCCTATAAAAGCTACACAGTACCTAAGTAGGCCTACAATCTAACTTCATACCTTTTTAAATCTACAAACATTTATTACGTGCCCTATTTTTTCCACAACAGAAGCACTGCACACTGTTAAACACTTAATCTTCGTTTTTCTTCATGAAGATCTTCTTATTTGTATTTGACGAAGGTCCAGTTGACATAGATAGTAATCGTGAAGAACCACCACCTGCGTTGAGATAAGTTAGGGAAGCTGCATCTCTTTCTGCCGATTTCACCGATGTTGATAATTCCACAGCTTTCTGGAACTTAAGATCTGTTTCACTGAGTAGCCGTCTCTTAATCTCTTCATTCCATATCCCACTGACTATCCTGTCACGCAAGTATTCTGAAAATTTATCTCCGAACTCACAGTAGGTTGATAACTGTTTCAATTGTACAACATATTCCGCTACAGACTCCTGTTCCGACTGGATGAACACTGCCAAGCCGAGATTTCCAGGAACCAACTTGAAATATTTACATTGTCCGTCTCAAAACACACAATATCTGTTAATCTATGGCCTGCCGTTCACTGCGTAGGCCATAGATTAACTGGTTTTGTGAGGTGAGGTTGACAGGCTCAACCTATCGCATTTATTATTGCTTCTATGACTCAAACATAGCAAATAAATTACACTAATCATCTCTTCTTTGTAGTAATGCTTAGATAAAAACGACCACTCAAGCGACTAGCTGATCGAATTTGCATGGCGAACATAGTCATAGCATTTATAGCTGATACCCCCAAAGCAGAACATTGAGCAACGGTGCGACATTGTCGCAGAACGAAAATGAGGGCTGCAGAAAGATATTGTATCGAATATAAGTTTTTTGCATGTCATAAAGTAGGGATGGGTCGATTCTCGATACTACCCAAACTGTATATCGAGAGATACCTACTCAGTCTATACCATTGTCGGACTTGCCAGTTCTCCGTATTTTGAATGTAATCTGCGGTATTTCCAATCACATTCTCTGTATTTAAATCCAATTCAGCATTTAACAATAAATATCAGTAGGAAAAAATGTAAAACTTTCTTAGTATGATGTATGTAGACATTTTCCCTAGTAAAATGCTGAGGCAATTGTTTTGTTTGTTAAACACTTCTTTTATTTTTATTCATGCGGATTTGTTATCTGTACAGAGGAAGGTAAAGTAGGTTCAAGGTCAACCACTTATGGATTCGTTTCTTATCGTGTCTTTATAATTAGGGTGTCAGGTCTTTTCTATTATACGACCGCATGGCTATTATACGACAGCATTTCTATTATACGACCGTATGGCTCGTTTCTTGATAAAGACTAACCTAGAGCTAACAGAAACGCAAAAATAATAATTAAAAAAATACCTAAAAGGTTCTAACCTAACCTATTTAGTCACAGTATGTTTACCTGTATTCAAAATTTAACAGTAGAATGTAAAACGTCGTTGTCTGCAAAAATATTAGGCTAGAGTCGAATAGTAAAAAACCATTTATTTTATAGATGATTTCATCAACTGAGGTGAGAAAACCTACTTTATTATCATTCTGTTAGTATAGAAAATAGTTTGAGCCATGCGGTCGTATAATAGAAAAGACCCAGGGTGTCTACTGTGACAAAATGTTATACATTTTACAGACCGGTAAACAAAAGTATTTAAAGAATTTGTTGTGATTTTATTTGTTATTTTAGGTAGGGTAAAACATTTTGGATATTTTCGGGATTTATGTTACCCGTGATTTGTTTTTGTGGGAGTCCCGACGAAGTGCCTTTGTTTTACTTGTTATTTATTCCCACAAATAGCGACATTTAATTTTCAATTTATCCGAATTTTACAAATGTCATCTAAATAACATTTTTGGGGACCTTAGCCGTTGTAATTTAAATTAAGTTTTAACACCGGTATTTCATAGAAATAACAAAAAATTATTATTCTTGGGAGTAGGTTTTTTTCTGGACATAGGCCTACGCTGTTGTATATTAAATTGAGTTTGAATGAATGCGTTTTACAAAATTAACGCAAATACTATTCGTACGTCGTATTCTTTTGCGGACATTCGTCACTGTATTTTAAATAATAGTATAACAATGGTAGTTCATAAAGTTGGTCCAAATTGTATTCGGGCATACATTTTTTTGCGGACATACGCTGATATTGTATTTATTACAAATAATTAGGCCTAGTTGAGTTACTGGTTGCTTTTTGTTGATAGGTATCGGTATCGAGAATCGAAAAATTTGGTATGAACCCATCCCTATTATAAACGAAAATTTTAACTCGATCTTCAAGACAAGTACAACTATTACTATTTTGTCATCTCTGTACTAAAAGTAAATACTTATCATTTGTACACTAGTCTATCTGTTTCTCTAGTCGTTCCATTTCAAATGACATTCTATCATTTTATGCCTACGGTTTTTAATCGACTAGTCCTTCCATAGCAACCGACTAATCGATTACATAAGAGACTAATCAAATAAACGAGTGTAGTTTAACTAGTCAATTATAGTCCTAGGGCCTTTAAAAGTTTATGATTACCTAACTTTTGAGACTTCGTATATCTCTTATTTAAGTCGAGTCAGACAACATTTTTATTTGCAACAATTTTCGGTAGCGGGGCGTTTTCCTTTGAGAACCCGGCATAGTCATTGATTTGATGTGGTAAAAAAATTTATAACCTAAACAATAATCTTTCTTTTAATCGATAGTTTGTTTTATGTAGAAAGCGAAAAACATTATGTCGGACAAATATGATTGGTCATTACTGTGCGTCCGACACCCCGAACATGGCAAAGTTATGACGTCATAAAA
The DNA here is from genome assembly GCA_018207615.1 of Philaenus spumarius. Classification (NCBI taxonomy): domain Eukaryota; kingdom Metazoa; phylum Arthropoda; class Insecta; order Hemiptera; family Aphrophoridae; genus Philaenus; species Philaenus spumarius. The sequence continues at coordinate 300,220 of JAGFPH010000869.1, forward strand.
TTTAGTACCTAACCGCTGATTTTTTCAGAATCATTTATAAAATATATATATAACTAAGTGGTTACCTTGTCCGGCAAAGTTTTCAGGGCATTCGTGTTGTCGGACGCCTAAAAGTTAAGGGTTTTATGCAACCCCTATATTTATGACATTTTGTCGGACAAAAATAGGGTAGACTATGTAAAGTGTCGTATTTTGTGATCAGTGATTCAATTGTCCGACAAAAAAATTGGGGCAAATAATTAGTCCTACAAAAAAAGTGATTTTTTAAAATAACTCTATGAAAATTGTAAACGGCAGGCGCAGTTCAATTTCTCAGTTAGTAAACGCCTTTTTCTCAGTTAGTCATATAGTGTTAAAGCTGAAAATTTATTAAAATATTCGTTATACATTTAGAAGGGCATAACAAACCCGTTTGCAAAATCTGTCCTCTGCGTTGAATTTTAGGGAAAATAGTTCTGTATAAAATTTTAAAGAGTCTGAAAAATTTCACTCCAGCGAAATATTTTTTAATTTTATTAAAACCCTAGAACCGGCAGATCGCACGAAACGTGCGATCATGACAACACATTTGTAACGCGTGATTGTATTGAATATTTGACCCACTAAAAATCTTCCAATCTCAAAAAGACAAACACCATTGGAAAGGTAATGTTTCAAACTTTATTTTTTGTATTTACAATTTCTTTCTAAAACGTATATTTACATACGTAATCATCGTTGCAGTTTATTAGTTTTCTACAAATCAATCGGCGCCCGAAAATTCATACAAAACATAACGAAATTACTCAACTTTTGTCAATCTCTAAAACTCGCCCAGTAGGTTGTTTTAGTTAAATCTATGTATCGATGGATTCATCAAAATTTCCCCTATCCAAAACTTTCATCCAATCAAAAATCGGACCAATAGTATTGAAGTTAGAAGGGGTTTTGTAGACCCTTGCAATTGGTCAGTTTTCCAACCAATAAACAGCGTTATTTATTTCACGTGATATCTGTATGACCTCAATCGTTTTTTATAGATATTTTGGTATCTTTGTAAAGATAATTCTTCAAGCTAACTTCCCCTGTAAACCAAATATGCTATATTTGAACAGTTTATTGTATAGGACCGTGGGACAGTGACTGCTAATACGGTCTCATCTAACGTTCAAATCTGTAGCGTAACGAACTTTTACAACATAGCCAGACATACGAGTATGCGCACGCATCTTGTACAGACGAGAGTTTACTATATTTTTCTAACTTTTGTTATTCAAATACTTCTAAGTCAAACACTTTTATGAAAAGATAATTTACAAGTATACAGTTCAGTTCTTTGATTTATTCTCTACACTTTGTTATAATAATATTTTATTTTTGGGCACAGCATATATTAGTAAATTACGTTTCTAACTTGGCATACTTTTGATAGCAGACTTGTAGTAAGAACATAAAATCTCGTGTTTTCAAAATAAGAAATTTGAAAATGTTAAATGTTTTTATACAGTTCTATTTAGAACTAAATTACGAAACTTTTTTACATTTATGGAAAAAATTACAAAAAATGTTTACTACTTTTTATGTAGACTTAAAGTTGAACTTTTATTTTTCGTAACTAAACATTTTTTGTTTCTTGAGCTAATAACTTTCTAAATTTTACATCTATAATTTTTTTACTGGCATATACAAATTCTTTGAACCTTTCTCTACAAAAAAGCTATGGAACACTTTTGGATTGGGGTTAATTTACTATTTTTGGCGAATTTTTGAATAAATGCTTGCACACGCCAAAAAATCCATTTTCATTAACATTGCCGGTTCTAGGGTTAAAAACGCTTCATCACGATCTTTATAATACTACTAAGATTTAAAAACTAAACTTTCATCTTAACTAAAAGAGAAAAAACTCGAAAAATTTTTCAACGCACCATCCCTTTATGTGCGTTCATTATTACAATATTCAGTACATAAACAATAAAAATGTATGGACATCGTTATGATATAATATATAATGTTATCGGATCATTCAGTGATTCAATGAGAAAAAAACCTTTGGAATTTCTACTACATGAGATAGTCATGGAAATTTTAGTCAAATTTACCAAATATTTTAATTAAAAATACTAAGTGTTTTTAATTTAATTTAATTAACCCTTGCTGAGGAAGTGTATAAGCGGAAAATTAAAAATAATAATAAATGCTAAGTGGTTAATAATAATTATATATTTCATCCTGCTTTATAATTATTATTAGTCTTCGTTAGATTCTTCAGATTCACTATTCTCATTTTCAGTCTCTGAGAAATTCGTTGCACAAAAGCCATATTTCACGAGAAAAAGCTTTAACTTCTTTTCTTTTTTGCCTAAATGGAGGATTGGAATCACTCAAATAGCGACACAAAAAACAATCCATTTTACTAAATTTTTAGAGCATAAACCCGATGCTTGAAAGCTAACTTTGATAAAGTACAAATTTTCTTAGGTTTAACCACGAGCTGCATTCATTTCATTGGAACTTCGAATGGAAAAATAACGGAATTTTACAAGCATACTAAAACGCTTTCACTTATTGAGAGTGGGGATGTTTTTGGAACAAAGTACAACTAGGCACATAATATACCTGGCCTATGGTATGTACAAGGAACGGTATCATTAAAAATATTTATGGATACGATTCAAATGGATTACTGGGTTTAAAGGCGATAAACCTGGGTGGTTATCATCGCCTTTGGGTTTCTAAACAATAAATGGTGCTTAATATTGAGATTAGAAAGTTTATATTCTTTCATTTAAAAACAAAGTATTCATTTATACCAGCCTGATGCATAAATGATTACAATGTGTTTATAACAATACTGTACTAGATAATTATAAGCTTACATAAATGTAACTCTATTAAATTGATAGGCTATGTAATATAGTAGAATAATTACTAAATATTTATTCATTATATATAAAAATAAATTTTGTCAGTTTCTACATAATATTTTTTTTTTTCAAATATCCATATAATATTGCAGTTTTGATTTTGTAGAACTACTTAATGTATGCTACTTTTAATATATTCTAAATTAGTATGTTTTTATTTTTCTTTCCGAAAATCCCCAATATTATTGTCGGACAGATGGTACAATGTGTTTGAAATATTATTACAAAAAAGATAAAATAAAAATGTTATGTTAGGTCATAAATATAGGGGTTGCATAAAACCCTTAACTTTAAGGCATCCGACAACACGAATGCCCCGAAAACTTTGCCGGACAAGGTTACCACTTAGTTATATATATATATATTTTATAAATGATTTTGAAAATTCAGCGGTTAGGTACTAAATTTTATGACGTCATAACTTTGCCATGTTCGGGGTGTCGAACGCGCAGAAATGACCAATCATATTTGTCCGGCAAAATGTTTTTCGCTTTCTACACAAAACAAACTATCGATTAAAAGAAAGATTATTGTTTAGGTTATAAATTTTTTTATTGCTCAAATCAATGACTTTGCCGGGTTCTCAAAGGAAAACGCCCCGCTACCGAAAATTGTTGCAAATAAAAATGTTGTCCGACTCGACTTAAATAAGAGATATACAAAGTCTCAAGAGTTAGGTAATCATAAACTTTTAAAGGCCTGAGCCCTAGGACTATTATCCCATCAAGATGTGTATTGCTATTGATTCGTGAAGAGTGATTTGAAAAATATTGAGAACATGGCTGCCTCTGGCATGTGTGTTGTTTGCACAGTTGCTCAGAAAAATAATTTAAAAAATGTTTAAAACTCATTATTTGAGACAGTATCCGGGAGATGCAGTTAAGTACAAATCTACCACCAGAGCAGAAAATAAACAAATTTTATTTAACGACGAATCCGCGGCAAAAAAGTAAAGAAGACAGAAGAAAGGGGTGAAGTTGTGATCAATGTAGCCGTAATCAGCTAGTCTAGGCCAAGTAATTCATCAAGAAACTAGGAGACAGACGATGGGCACAATCGTTCTATAACTCCTATTTTTTTATAAGTACTCCAGTGTTGGAAGCTATTTGTGAAAGCTGGGGGTCTGTTATTACCAAAGTAATGATTAAAATTCTGCTGCCAGCGATTTTTCATATGAAGAGATTGGCACTACTGATATGTTGGCTTACATAATGACTAATGGACTTCCTGCTAGTTACTAAGGAAACAGAAAATTTTTGAAAGTTTCCCTATGTCCGAAATACGAGACTCAGTACTACAACCACTTCAACCAGTCTCAAAATATAAATCAATGTCCCAAGCAGTAACATCCAAAGATGTAAAAGGAGAATCCAAGAAGATTTAAATGAATCCTTGCCATGTTTCAAAATATAAGAAAACGTAAAGTAAAATTATTAAGGATTAAAGAAGTTTTCAGGCATATCTATAATTTTATAGAAATTAAAATAATTACTTAGTTAAATTAACACAAAGAATTGATCATGTGTGAATTGCTTTACTTATTCACTTATAAAACCTCTATGATTAATTTATTATTAAAACGCCCGCACTTGCAGAAAGTTTTTCGTCTTGGCACCAACCATTGCAGAAAGATAAAACACATTCTGCTTTGGGGGCTGATAACATTGTCAAAATACCTATGCACAACAGCGGGGGGGGATGCCCAGGGACCCGGGCCCCAACAAATCAATTAAAAATTAAAATGTAAGTTTAAATAAATTTAAATGCCAACAAGAATACAAACTTTTGTTGTTTAAAAAGTGAAAAAACAAATCAAGGTAGAGCGTGTTTCAGTGTGCAGTACAGAAGTATGATGTTAGCATTGTTGTGGTCATCAAGGGCGCAGGCAATGTGACTCACCTCCCCTCCCTTTGTCTCGAACATTTGCCGCTCAGCAACAAGTTGTAACCTGAACGTCAAGAAACTCCTTCCCTCTCCTAAAGTTAATTGATTACTTTGTAAATAATTGGTTCTCTACAGTCACAGTTACAGATTAACAGTAGCTTGTCAAACACCTAGAGTCAATACATAGGCTAATACCAACTTAGGAGAAACGTCCGTACAACCTTTACAACTTTTGAATTTACTGGGTAAATTAAAGTTGGACAGGTTGTTCCCAAATACATCTATAGCAATCAGACTGTTCTGTTTCATCTCTGAATCTGTAAGTCACGGTGAGAGAAGTTTCAGTGTAATGAAAAGAATAAAAAGTGTCAATCGATCAAGGATGAACCAAAACAGGAAAAACAACCTCAACAACTTGGCGATGGAACCTGATTTGGTAATGAGATTTGCAAGAAAGAGGGCTAAAAGAGTTGTTTTTTCGTTAAGTAAAAACTGAAAAAGTACATTTTATAATGTCTTTTTATAAAATGTTCAAGTTTAAGTAAGTCCTAGTTTTGATTGCTGTATAATAAAACTGTAAAATGTGTTAAACTGTCAAAAAGTTTTTATTTAGAAAATGTTTCCTTATCCCTTTCCTCTGAATGTGTTTATTTAACATAAAATAATTATACCTAAGTAGACTACAATTTATAACAGGCTAGCCTACATCAAAATATAATTCATAACACTACACATTTCTTCTGCAGAAAAAGCTGATAGTCAGGTCAGTCTTGGTTATAAAATAACCTGCAAGTTCGCAATTCTGGTCTAAATAAAGTGAGGGAGGGTGTATTGGGATTTAGGGGCCCGGACCCTTCAGTTGCCAAGGGGCCCGAGAATCCTGTCAGTGGGGCTGCCTATGCACATTATTATCAAGTTTAAATCTGAAACTGTAGTGAGCTGTGTATGCATGGGGCAGTTGTGCCTCCACATATTTCATTGATAAATATTAACTATAATTAATACCTTAGAAAAACAAATAAAATAATTTTAAAATAAAATACCTATAATGAATATAAGGTAGGTGGCCTAGTTCAACTTTTGCTAATATTTTATTAAGAAGATATTATTAGTAGGACTAGTAACCAATGTTAATTAATAGTACAAATTTACTTAAACATACAAAATTACTTTTATATGTTATTGGTAGGCTACGTCAAAACAGAATGAGGCTGTAGCGTTATTCATATGGGCAGAGTCAAGAAGTACCATTTTAGACAAAAGTCTGTATAGCAGCCTATTTCCCAAAAATCGTATTAACATTCGGGCATATATTGCATTCATACTTTTGTCATACGAAATGTTCAAAATTTGTGTATAGGCTACTAATGAAATGATATTAATACATAGGCCTAGGCAAAGCTTGACTTTTGAGATGATAAGCTTAGCATAATAGAAGTCTTGGTATTTGTTTACTTTAACTTGTCAATCGAAACTACTATCATTGGCACCAAACAAACAATAATATGTCAGCAATGTGCTAACTGAAAACTGTTTACTTTTACATACATTTGTTTACACCAAAACTATCCTAACCTGTCATAAGTTAGTAGTATATATATGTAGGCAACATATACAATTAATTTGTATTGAGCAAATCTATGTACATAATACCAAACTGTGCAAAATAACAATCACAACTTTCAATAGGCCTAGTTTTTAATGTTTTTCAGAGATAGCCTATGGTATTTAAATTGAGCGTTAAGCGAGTCTGAAAAAAACTTTCAGTAACATAAACGATATAAAGTAAATAAATATTATACCGACAGGTCAATAACTTATAAAATATTACAGCAAACAGGCCTATATGTCTAAAAAATAAATCCTTACCTTCGGAGGAGAATAAAACTCCAACATGTAACCGCCAACAGTTTTTATTAGTGCTAAACGACATTTTTCCCATTTCTGTGTCCCATCCATATTTTCACCTAGGAGATAATTCACAATGCCTTCTTTTCGGCATTCAACAACAATTTTTGCCAATTTTGTTTTAGAATGTTTCTCCTGTTTCAAATGTTTATCATGTCCAAGTGATGAAAGTTCTACTTCATCTGAATGTTGCTTTTGAAAAAACACCTTTCCTCTCCTAAGACCTTTAAAGGACAGCCGTCGGAAAAACGTTTTATGATGTGGTTTTGGCGAAGGAAAATCGACCTCATGTTCGGAATAGTCACTACATTCTTCAGGGTTATTAAAAATATGGTGAATAGGGTGATTTGATGGTTGGCCTGTAGGTAAAATACCACCATTTGGTAATTTAATCTTTAAATTATTTTTACGGGTTATTTCAAAATCAAAATGTTCAATAAAACAATCAACAAACTTACTAACAATATCTTTATACGAAACGGTTGACCTGACTCCACCATCAGGTAAATTTGACCCTAGATATGAGCATAATGATTTAACAAAATCTGATGCAGCAACTTTAGCTTGACTTTCACAAAAATCAACCCAACTCAAAACATCATTTTCAAGGTTAACACCTGCCATATTCATAAACACATTATTGTCAATTTAAACATTTTGAAAAAATGATTTCATACAAGATGCTAATTATATCAACAGTTCGTCCACTTCAACATCATAATGAATATCATTAACTAGACCTCTCGGTTTAAAATATAAAGATTGGTGGGTGTGGTAAAATTGTAGGTTAGCTATTGACATTCTCAACAACACTATTGATATCGAGGAAAAAATTATATCATGAAAAATGTTTATTTTTACAGTCCCATATAAAATAAATCACAATTATTCATCTTTAATAGTTATCTAATAGCAAGTCTGAAGACACTTAATTCATCTAAATACAAATGTAATTCTTGTTTACTTAATGATGAACTTGATGACAACTGACAACAAAACAATACTACTAAAAGAGGAAAGTACCAATAACACTCTTACTCTGAGCATTTGCGCTGGTAGCGACAGGATGTTACAAAGTGATTCAACTTAACGATTTCATCAAACTTGATATTTTCATGTGAAATGGGTAAAAATAAGGAAAACGTTATTTAATTTAACAACAATAACTTCAAATAAATATAATATATTCAATTACTTACCTATATTTTGTACTTACATGATGTAAAACGTATGTAAATCCAAAAATAGGTGCCTTTATTACCTTAACACAACCTTACGTTAACCTATATACTATACTTTAAAAATTCATAAGTTGTAAATACGAAAAACCTGCTCTGATTTTTCTATTGGTAGTTTTAGTACATACACCTAGTTATAATACTATACTATCATTATACCTAGAATTAGGATTGGAAAGGAGTCATAGGCCTATATTCCAATGCTAAACATGCGGTACGTTAAGGTCGTAATTAAAAATTCATAACTCTTAATTTAAAAAAATCTGCTCAGGTTTTGTATTGTTAGTTGTATTAATAATGTTATACTTCTAATGTTTGATTTAATTAGTAGTAAACATAACAATCATATAGTTACTTAATTTCAAATCGCTTTCGACATGATAATAAATAATTAAAAAACTCCTCAGTTATTGTTTCAATCATTTATGTTATAGTCATTTTATGCACACAATATGCCTTTGCGAGATTGTAAGAAATATTTTTAGAAAAAAATCATGACATCAAAAGAAAATTAATTGTTCTATCGTGTAAAAGATTTTATTATTCTCAAAGAAGCGTTTCAATTTATTTATTTATTTAAGAAATTAACTTTCGAAATTTTAATTTGTATTTCTAAATAGAAGGATGTATTTGATGAATCTTCAATTAATCAAATTGACGAAATAACAGAATTAGAAGTATTTGAAGAAGAACTTAATGATATTGATACGGTAGCCTACGCTTAAAATCAGGGTTGATTGGGAAAAAGTATTTTTTCTTGTAGTTTTTCAAAAGATATTAACGAAGAAACTAAAGCCACTACCTTCGAAGGTCACAATAGTTTAATGTCTAATAATCGATAGGTAGAATTTTTTTATTAGAAATATTGTTAAATAAATATATGCCCTACTGTGTCATGTGGACGGGATTAATGTTAAAATACATACTGACGAACGGAATTGTTGAGAATTGGTTTTGGCAAGTAAAACGAGAACTCCTTTCCATGCAGTGGCGGATCCAGGTCATCATTTTGGGAGGGGATCTTTCTTGATAGAGGTTATGAGGTTTGAAAGGGGATGCGGAATACTACCCCCCAGGTTGACGTCACGAAATCTGCCAAATAACCAATATGGGAGCCGTGTCCGCGACTGGATTACTACCCCCCCTAGCAAAAGCGGGTCGCCGGAATACTACCCCCCGGAAAACTACCCCCCCCAAGCAGGTTCCTACAATTATACTGTTATCGGCAACATACTGTGACTAAACAGTTTAGGTTAGTCCTCTAGTATTTTTTTTATTCTAATTATATAAAGTGATAATACAAACGTATCGAAACTTGAGTGTGCGTGACTGGAAAACTGCCCCCCCCCCCGATCTCTGACGTCAAAATGACGTAGGAACCTGCTTGGGGGGGGGGGGGGTAGTTTTCCGGGGGGTAGTATTCCGGCGACCCGTTTGAAATTATCAAACTAATAACCAATTTGTAGCATTTTCATGTTACATTTTTCCTTCAGTATTTTATGTAAATCTTACTATTCAGATTTTGTAGGATAGTTGAATAGTAAACCTTTTAATTATTTGAACAGAACTACAGATGTTTAACGAGTAGACTACTCATAGAAAAATGTTACAACTTTGACTTCAAAGAAACAAGCTTGGTACTAATTATAAATAGACAGGTGACTTTTTAGCTTAAAATAATAACATTTGAAGTTCAATTTATATTGACTGTACTTAGGTCTAACGCTACAAAGAAAGTCTATGGTTTCCTTCTGATTTTTTCAATCTCTCAATCACTTGGTTGGGTTCAATAGGTAGGCTATATTGTGGTGTATATATATTATAAGAGAGCCAATCCAACCAAACTTTTCTGAACCATGGTAGTTTTTGTCCACTACTTAAAGTGCCTTAAGGGCCATGTTATACGGGCGCTATTAGCGCCGCGTTGATAACGCTGAAAACCAGGTGTTAAATTCCCAAGTTATGACGTTGAAAGCGGGACTCTGTCAACGTGACGTCACTCACTTCCAAGATGGACACCATTCAGTTAGGCTGTCTAGGTATATTAAAAATAGTATAAACATATGAGGAATTGTGTAGGAGGAAGAGTAGATGATGGGGCATTGTCTCACCAACCTCATTCAAGCATTTAGCTTTCAATTATTTGTTGCTATAATCCTTTGATTTAAGATTAGCGTAAATCCTGCTATAATCCTGCTGTTTAATAGCGTAAATAATTTTTCCGTGTCAAACATTTTGTCACTTTGAAGTAGACAATAACCACTTTGAAATAAACAATAACAACTAGAACCCGGACTGAGTCGATACTTCTGACTACTGTGGCCTCTCTGGTCTGCTCTGCGAGTGCGAGTACGCCTTGACAGCGCTTCGTATAACTTGGTTCGGCGTTGATAGCGCCCGGTTAACGCGGATTTGCCAGCGTTTATAGCGCGCGTATACCATGGACCACGGGAGTTCCCTTTACCCAATAAACCGACGTTAATGTGACGTTGAAAACGTGGCGCTAAAACAGCGCTCGTATAACACGGCCTAAGGAAGAAATGACATTTCCGCACTTGCATTGCTGATGGCAAGGTACACAGAACTTGAATAAGCGTGTGGATGATGGAGAAAACATCTTTGTCACAAATATTTAGTATTGCTCTTTAAAAAAATTTGGAAAACGGTTGACCCTAAAGGCCATCCATGTAACTTCCCGCTAAGTTTAATTATAACAAACACTATTTTTGGAAATTTTGAACTGCCATAACTTTTGAATGAATCAACCGATTTTTATTCGATTTGCGGCAATCGATGCAGTTTTTTAAGTCCATTGAAAGAATCAACAACAAAAAATTTTCAGATGAAAAGTTTCGGAGAAATTGAGGAAAAACACTTTTTTTATTTTCTTTCGTTCACGATATCTCGCGAATGAATCAACCGAATTTTATGCGATTTGCGGCAATCGATGCAGTTTTTCGATTCCATTGAAAGAATCGACAACAAAAATTTTTCTAATGAAAAATTTCGGAGAAATTGAGAAAAAACACTTTTTTTTATTTTCTTTCGTTCACGATATCTCACGAACGAATTAACCGATTTTGACCGGACTGGTAGCGATCGACGTCGCTTTTCAAGGTTAAAAGCTGATTATATTTTTGAATTGATCGGTAAAGCCGTTTAAAAGTTATTCCAAAAAAACCTGATTTGAAAATTTTTTATTTCTTAGTTTTTTCGAAATTTCTCAGAACCTACCGGTCCGAATTAGTTGAAATTTTCAGGAAATCTAAGTTTGTGGAACTCTTTAGAACGCTGTTTGGTAGGATCCAATCGGTTAAGCCGTTCAAAAGCTATAAGCGGGTCACATACTTACATACACACACACACACACACACACACACACCCACATACATAGTACAGACCAGACAGGGTGACACCCTCTCGGGAGTGGTCAGGGAAGATTCCTAGGACCTCAAAACGTCGAGATCTGATGAATACTCGATTTTCGAAAAACGGGGTGAAACCAATAACTTCCCGACGAACATATCAAAGACCTGTATTAAAAAAAGTTATTACATTGTAATTCTCAAAGCAACACTGAATTATTGTATTGTACTGCAAAAAATTATCTTTATCTCTACATCTTTGAACATATTTTGTAGGTAACATAATTAATTATGCGCATATTCTCAATTTTGTTAAAAGAACAATACAGATTATCAAATTCAAAAAAATATGCCTACTACACGGATTGTTGATGCATAATTCCGAGAACCATATTCTAAGGCTGGCCAGTAGAACCTTACTCGCGCCACGCCGTCGCGTCGTCTGGCCGTTTTACCGCAGCATATAATATTAGTATAGACTGATAAAATAAGGACTTGAGTTCAAAATATCGGGTTGGTTGCAATTCAATATTTGTGACTTTTAGATGTAATGTGATTGTAATATTTACCTAAGATATTTGCCATCAAAATGTATACCTGGCTTCCTATTTTCTTCTTTTTTTTAGGTTTAGGGGGGACCGCCCCCTTCGTGGATCCGCCACTGTTTCTATGTTAAACTGAACTAAAACCCGGCAGAATTATTGATTATTTATCAGAAACAGTAGCTACAATTTGTAGGAGTATTGAACTCGATATACTAGTCAAGTCATTTAAGCTGGGTTTTCCTAGCTCCGCACATTTTACGCAGCGCACTGCGCTCGAAGGTAGTGTTTTCCTAGCTGCGCAGTTGCGCTGCGTATTTTACTTTTTATCAGTTTAAAACTATAAAAAAACACTGGTAACTCTCCCACCCCTCCTAATATCATGACACAAGTGGTTTTTTATTTTCTTTGCGAGTGTATTTTTGTGCTATGTTGACTAACAATAAGCGGAAGCGTGTTGTGATTACTTTCGCTGATAAATTAGCTGCTATCAATGAAATCGAAAATGGAAGTTTATTGAACACTGTTGCGATTAATTTAATGAGTATATATTGGTGTACTATAATCCTAAAAATGTAATTTTAACTTAAATAAAGTACAGCTTACAAAGAGATTTTTGAATTAGTTTGACTTTCAAAACCTTTCAAAACTGTAGTGTTAGATGTTCATGGCTAAACTGAAAAAATCGTTATCCGAAACTGTCACCCTCCCCTTTAGTTCGGTTAGCCGGGGTTTTACTGTAGTGTATTATTACTACAGAAATATATTCCTTTTACTATCTGTTTATCGCTGATTTTGAATTGGTTAAGGGCCGCCATATTGAATCTGATTCCCATAAGAGCAATGCTACAGAATAAGTAATGTTTTCCGTTAATTCGAGAAATAAATTTAAAAATTTCGTTTCATTTTGAAGTACTGTCATATGTTGATTACCAAATACATTTTCAAAAACCGTTGTTTTGTTTTTATAAATGTATGCTATAAATAGTAAATTTTATAAATTTTTTACAAAAAGAGATATTGCAAAAAACCTTAGCAATCAACACCCACAATCTATTTTAATTTAAGAAAAAAATACAGTTATCGTTTTTTTTTGACGAAAATAACACAAAAATATGCTTGTATGTTTCTATCTTTCTAACATTTTTTTTAAACCTAATACTGCAAGCAATAGCAAATTGTTTTGGGTAAACAATATGAACTTCAATCACACGTTTTTAATTTAATCGAATACTTATTTTATTTTTATACATATGATATTTTATCAGCAGTTTAACAGTTCAAAAAACATTTATCAAAAATGAATGCCTAACTCCTTGGCCTTGACCTGACGTGTATGTTTCTATCTTTCTATCATTATTTTAAAAACAAATCATGACTACAGATACCGGCACGAATGCTGGCACTTGAGCAAACCGCTACTAACCTGACTAAAAACATCAGTACCCGGTACATCTCTGTTTAACACGTTCACAAAGGACGCACGTGTGAGCTTGATACTAAACACTATGAGAAGAGGCCGACACACAGTGCATTGCGTGCTTCGCACGCCAACCCCCATATTGGGTGTATTTTCAATGCACAATTTTAAGCCTCTGTGCTGTGGACGCACATGTGCGTCTGTTTAAAATATTAGTGATTATTACGTAGAAAGGTTCAAAAATAAAAAATAAAGTAACTTCTACTCATTTAGGCTATGAATATAAAAAAAATAAAAGATCAGCTCCTAGCATAAGAAATACGAAATCTGTGTAGCAGTGAACGTGTTAAGGGTGAGGTTGAAGGATGAGTCACATTAGAAAGCGGTGTGGGAAAATGTGTTTTTTCTCCACTTACGCCCTTTCCCCACACCCCCTGCCCATCGCGGCAGGGCGAGGCCAAGTGCCAGGATTCACGCCGATATCTGTAGGATTAACCCTTAATTTTACGATCGTTTTTGTATAACCTCTAGAGACAGTAAATACAGTGTATTAGGCTGTTATTATTTTTCTTCTTATTATTATTAAATAATAATAATAAATAATAACAAGAATAATTAATGCGTTTACATTTTTTTACTATCCATATCAATTAGTTGTAAAAATAATCGCGTACGTATTGAAGAGAAATAACTGCATATTTGTAACCATCGCGATTGGCTCGAAAACATAAAGTACTACCAGGGGCTGCGGAGTCTCGTCCTTAAGAGTAAATGCTACATGGTTGAACTCAGAGCCTACCGTTAGGCCCGGAGGGTTCCAAAGGTACCAATACATTTTCCCCCTTTTCATAAAACTGTTAATAGTAAAGTTGGTTTTGTAATTTAAAAGGGGAAAACAACAACATTAACAGAGCTAATAACACTTAAAAAAAACAAAAAAACAATTTGTCTGCCGAATAGAACATAAAACATGAGATCCATTGATTGCTATTGCATTACTAATAGTCCTCTCTCTCTTTATTAAGGATGCCCGCGCCCTTACCAACTCTGGCTGGCGTCACCGCGCCCCTCGCCTCACAGAATGCAATCCGGAATTAATTCTGTCCGTTAATCACAGAATTTTCAATTACAAAATCTAGAAAAGTTCAATTTTTGTTTAAACTACAAAGTTGTTTCAGTTTTATCACAATATCTACTGTGCTAGATGTACATAGTTTTATTCAGCTAAATTCATTATCACGTATTTGTTTATTTTTACACCATCACTACTTACATTTACCGTTTAGTGTGGTTACAAAAATTAATTTTAGAGTAGGCCTGTGTTTTGTTTTATATTTGGTTCGTTATGTTACAATGTATAAATAATTCCCACCTAAAAATAATTAAAGTTTATGATATTAATGAACAGCGTATATTGAACATCTGTTAGTTATCAACTTCATTTTTCATGTGTGACAAATTTGTAGTTTTGTTACTTAATTCCTCTGTATTAGGGTTTTAAAAAATAAGAAAAACCATGTTTGTTGATTTTAAAAAGTTATTTGTTTGTCTAAACAATGTTTTATTAGTGTTAAGAGCGTTTTCATCGATTCAAAACATTTCCAAACAAAAATACCTTCCGCTCAGTAATGGTGCTTTTAAAACTTTATACCCCTGTAACTATTGAATGGTTAGTCATACATATAAAAAAAAAACACCAATAACAAAAAAGTATTAAAATAACTTGTAAAATCCAGAATCATCATAAAATATAGGGTGTTCAATAAGAAATTCGAAAGTTGACCGCCGTATTGGAAAATGGCGGCCATTTACAAATATTTTAACTACATATTTTTTTTAATTTCTCGAAAAACAAGGAAAAATTACCCATTTAAAGTTTGCTGTCAGATTTATATTTTACAAAATACCGATGGTGGACCATTTAAAAAAAGACACCCGTATCATACAACTAATTAACTTTGTGTTTTACGAAGAAAGTCAGAATTTTACAGCTCAACCGTCATACGCTAACAAGTATTTCGTCAAAAACACGTCTAACTAACAGACTATTTTTGTGAAATAGAATTTCTATCCACTGAGACTTCACGAATAGCCGACATCCGCCGTTGGTCGTCAATCGACCTTAGTACTGAAAAAGTAATCGAGCGCTTGTGTGTGTGACGTCAATTCGTTGTGTTGGTCAATTGTGTGTGTGTGATGGTTATTCGTTAGCTCCTAAACCATTTAGAAATTAATGGTACGCAATTCTGCCCATACAAACAATAATATTGCCAACGCTTATCTGTCGCTATCTTGGAATTATCCTGGAAGTCCTATTTATTATCCTATTTGTACTTCAAATTGAATGGTAGATTCTTATCAGCTACAAAACATTTTTTGAAAAAAAATATGAATTTGATTTGTACCGCAATTTTGAGAGACTTCCAGGGAAAGTTATATACAAGGTGTTCAGAAAAAGGGTTCCAAGAATTCAGGACATGATTCCCCGCATCAAAATAAGATGAAAAGTTCCAATAAACATAGGTCCAAAAATGCTCAGTTTTCTGTCTCGCTGCCATTTTGTGTTTTTTACAAAATAATTAATATCTAGAGAAATGTTTGGCTGATTGAGTTCGAACTTGGCACGACGTTTAACCTAACAATAATCTATCTCAAGAAAAACAAACGATTATATCCAACCATGCGTTTCAAAAATGGCGGCTATTTGAAAATTTCAAACCTGAATTACTCAAAAACCGTACGTTTTATCAAAAAATGTCAAGATTCCTTTTTTGTAGGGCTTTTGATTCCTTATCGTATGGTCTCACTGTCAAAACCATCGGATGAAGGATATAGTTCAGTTATTTGTTCAACCCGGCATCCTATACCAAACGCAGTAAACACGACATTGTATGTACATAATTTCTGTTATTTTCTTCAACTTAGCTATTCTTCTTCATCCGATTGTTTTGATAGTTACACCGTCTGTTAGGGGATCAAAAAGGCTACAAAAAAGGTATCTCGACGTTTTTTGTTAAAATGTATGGTTTTTGAGTATTTAGGATTGAAATTTTCAAACAGCCGTCATTTTGAAACTCATGATTGGATATAATCGCTTGTTTTCCTTGCGATAGGCCATTGTTAGGTTAAACTTCATGTTAAGTTTAAACTCAATCAGTCGAACGTTTCTCTAGATATGAATTATTTTAAAAAAACAAAACAGCGGCTAGATAGAAAACGGTGCACTTTTGGACCTATGTTTATAGGAACGTTTCATCTTATTTTCATGTGGGGAATTGCGCCCTGATTTCTTGGAACCCTTTTTCTGAACACCCTGTATAAATAGAACACCGATTTACAACTGATGACTTGAGCACAAATGAAGTGGATTCTATCAAAGTCTAATACTAATGGATGGTAGGGGATTCAGCCCTGAAAATGGGCAAACAATTTTTTTTAAATCCAAAATTTTTAAATGTGTTACTTTTGTTCTTTAGACTCTTCTGTATATAAAAAAGTAAATATACAAATATATTGTTTTTTTTTATAAATACATTGTTTTGTACGACGCGACATATTTGATATTTCAGATTTTCTCAGCGTTCTGTTGTTAACCTTAGTCTATATTTTATTTATAAATGAGTCTGTATAAGTGACGGAATGTGTCAGTATAACAATGGATATGAAAACAATGAGTGAAACTCAGGAGGTCTGTGGCCTTTCTTGCAGTCCCGGAAGTAGCGCTACGAAAATAGCCAAGAAATTTGACGCTGTACGTTTGAGCACCGCCAACAAAAGGAAAGAAGTAAAATTTAAAGAATACCAAAAGAAAAAGCAAGTAGCTATATTAGAAGAAGAAGAAATGAGAAAAGAAAAAGATAGCCTAACTTATGCTCCTGGTAAATTTTAAAAATGTGGTAGGAAAATCTTAGTACTGCAGTGGTGTGGAAGAAATAAGCGCCAATTACCGGATATTTTACAGGCGGTATGTATTTCATAAATTATTAAAATAATTTACATCAATTGCATTTTACTAAATATAGATATTGTCTGTATATAAAATGCAAAAATGACAGACATTGCTAATAAAGTAGGTTGAAATAATGTGCTTTGCTAAAAATAAAGAGTTTGTTTTATTGTAAAACTTTGACCTCCAATTACCACAAGTTGAGGATTGACTTGTTTTCAGATACGTTTGGTGATATTCTGTGAGAACCATAACACATAGAATAATGAATTTTGTTGTGGATCATTACAAGACTAGTAGCTAAAATGTAATGTGTTTTCGTTAGATTTGTCAAATATTTACTGGCAAAAAAAAAAAAAATATTATATAAAGTATTTTTTCCAAAACCCCAAAATTAAGGTTTTTTTAAAGTTCATGTTTACATACAACTATGAAAATAAAAGCTACATATTGGCACAAAGATCATCAAAATTGGACATCTACTTTTTGTGATATTTAAATTTTTTAAATGTACCGCAAAAGATGACTAATATATATATATACAGTGTGATTGAAAAGTCCCGGAACGGTGTAATTTATTTTTTACCATTATAGATAAAGTAATGAGACTTGGTATATCAATAATAGCCATAAATGTCTACTCTTTTAAGGTATTATCACTTTTTTATCCCTTAAGGGGGACGGCCCACGAGGAGTCAGACAAAATTCTTAAATAGCAGCATAGGTCGAGTTTGGTATCAAATTAAAGGTCTTAGTTAGTAGAACACATTGCCGCAAACCGGACTTCGAAAGGTCCACTCTAACCAAAATGGCGGCCCTAAACGTGTTGAAATAAATTGACATAAAGTTGCTAGTATCTCGAAAAGGAAGAATTTTTAGAAAAAATTTCAAGAGACAAAAAATGTTTATTTCAAAGTGCTTGACCTAAACAAAGTGCTCCCAAATCGATTTCGTAAATTTTATTTTTACTCCTTCATCTTAGAAAATAAAAAAAAAAAATTACAAAATTGATTTGGGAGCACTTTGTTTAGGTCAAGCACTTTGAAATAAACATTTTTTGTCTCTAGAAATTTTTTCTAGAGCACCTAGGGCCCTAGAGGAAGCTACATACCAAATTTCGTTCCAATCCGTTCAGTAGCTTTTGAGATTTCATGATGAGTCAGTGAGTGGTATTTGGATTATATATATATATAGGCTATTTATATATATAGATATAGATTATGTATGTAATATGTAAAAAAATTCCAAAACTTCAAAATACCTATTTTTTATCTAATGAAGGTAAGGTTAGAGTGTAAAGAACATTAGGTTGATATCTCCATTATTACATATTTTCACTAGTTTCAAGGCTGAATCTCCCCAATTTTGTTCTATCAAATTAAAAAAAAGGTGTTTCAGATTTTTCAAGTACTCCGATGTCGTAGTGTTCTGAAGTTCAAGGTTTTGTCTCAAGTGGAAGTTTAAAATATTCGTAATCTATCCACCGAACACCGCGATCGCATAGTAATAGGCCAACGTATTAATTATGTTAAGGATTACACATACACATGGCGCGGATGTTAGGCGAGATCGCTATGCAGATGAGTGGAGAGAGAGAGGGGAGAGGGGCGAGGGCGAATATAATCGCATAGTCCTACAGCCGCTATGCCTACGCTGTCGATGATCATTCACTGACCCCGCGTCCGCATTCAGACCTCAACCTCTTTCCCGGAAACATGGAAACAATAGGGCTACATCCTGAATCGTGCACGTTATCAAGGCCAATTTATTATTGGAAACAGGGAAACCAAAAGAATTTAGTTTAGTTGACTGCAGGCATCGGTCGTGTATAGGCGGTTTAGTGTATCATAGTCAGAGTGTATTAACATGCGCACTGTTGTATTTTACTGAGTAGACGGGGATCACGATGAAAATAAATACATATTACCCTACTATGGTGCAAGCGATCACAGTTCTGACTGTCTTGAAGATGTTGACCAACGGTAAGTGGAATAGCTTAAGGAGTTGGGTAGGCAATATGAATAATGTATCACTATTGCCTACGTCTAAGGCTCACGACTTCCTTTCTTACAATGCCCGAGACATTCGATGCGATGACGATTTACTATTCGCTTTTAGTTACTTC
>JAGFPH010000869.1:344029-356920 GCA_018207615.1 Philaenus spumarius
TTTTAACTGTATGTTTATGCCTAGGGCAGTTTAAAATATTTTATATTACCCGTTGCTGTTTACAGATTCATGACACACTGCCTCCGTTCAAAGTTTTAGAAAGATGTCAGACCCTTTGTCTTCAAGACAGAACCACAAATAATTTGGTTCGAACCTGTAAGTCGTTCGATTTCCAACCAGGGAGTAGGATCGCGTCTTTCAGTGGGACCGTAGAATACGAAGAGTCGACTTGCTTCTTGACCAGAGAACAGCCTCATCCGGAAGGCCTCGGGAAACTGATTCTTGTGCCTAATAGCGTTCACTACACCGAAGTTTGCTTATCGTGTAAGTAAACTTATCATTGAAGGCTACTTGATAAGTGCAATGTGCGTTTATACTCTGAAACAAGTTGGACAGCTTTATATTTTAAAATAATGTAACATCAATTTTACAAGTGATTTGAAAATGTCCGTTGTACGATATTATTTGAAATATGTTTTATTGCTAAACTTTAATTTAATTTAATTTTTCCACAATTATTTGTCAGGAGAAAAGAGTGAGGTGATGGATATCCGAGTGGTATTTAAGTTTGTGTATTTTCTTGTGTTCAGCAAGCCGGATTGAAAAGGAATGTCCAAACAGGCATTATGTGTTTGAGCGACATGCCCGCAAGAAACTGAAACTCGCTGTTACAGACTTGAAGGAGGTGATTGCTGCCAACCGGACGGACTGCGAAGATAGGTAGTCAAGCATTCTATAATTTAAAAAAATGTTTATAGTCATAAAATAAGGTTTATTCATAAAAAATCATTACGTTTTGAGTAAAATAAATATAAGTTTTATTCATTTTAAATAAAATGAAGTTGGCTGCTTTTGGTAAAATAAAGTTTTAAAGATTGAATGTTAATTTTAGTCTTTAGTTTTTAATAAAATATAAAATTCACCCAGCTATTGACCAAAAAGTTAATAAAATATATAAGTTATGATATTATATATTTCGTTTTATCGTTAGCACACTGTTTAAATTAATTTCTACCTGTTATTACAAACACAAATGTATTTGTGTAGGATCAAACGTATTTGACCAACTTGCTCATGCAATCGAGAACAATACAAATCTAATGCATCGTATCGTATAAACTCAATCCATACTTCGTGTTTACAATTCAATGGATTTCTAGCTATGATTCCAAATAAATTACGTAAGATAAACTCAATTATACCTACAGTTGGAAACGAATACGTTATACAGAATAGAACAGAACATTTATTGGTCCTTCAGCACATGTACAACATTGCAATAGACTTCGTCACATAGGCTACAGTTTAGTCATTAAAACTAACATAACTAATATTAAACACAGGCTTACTAAATATTGACATCACATTCCAAATAATCCACCAAGTTATAAAATGGGTGCTTTTTCAGCCAACCATAAAAAGTATGATATAGCCTAAATCATCATTTGACAAGTTTTGAAAAGTGGCAGGCAGTTTATTGAATAGTTTAATTCCTAAAACTAAATGATAATTTTTGGATTTATTTAATCTATGTCTTGGTTGTTCAAGAATATGGCCAAATCTTGTATTATGATTATGAATTAAACCTCTAACTTGATACATATGTAAATTATTCTTTACGTGCATTACTACATCAAAAATATACAAGTTGATAACCGTTAAAATACCAGTTTTAATAAACAGTTGCTTGCAGTGTTCCAATTTATTCGAGTTTGTTAATATTCTCAAAGCTTTTTTTTGAAGAATTAAAATTGTGTGAATTCCTATTCCATTTACCCAAATAAGAAGGCCATATCTCAAAATACTTTCAAAGAAACCAAAGTACGCTATTTTTAAATATTCAAACGATACTTGACTCTTAAGATTTACTAGTAAATAAATTACCCTTGATAATTTTGTCTTTACATAATCTATGTGCACTGACCAGGAGAGCATACTATCAATTTTGATACCAAGTAACGTTACAATTTTTTCATAAGCAGGATTATAACTATGTTTATATTTGTTTTGTAGAGTGACTAAAAGTTTTTGAGTTTTTTCTTCATTTAAAAACAGTCCATTTCCCTCAAACCAGTCGTTTGCTTCTTTTAATACACTAGCTGCAACATTATCTAATTGAAAAATGTCTTTGTGACTAACAAGTAAAGACGTGTCGTCCGCATAAATTGTTGAGGAACATGAAACATTTAAACTTAAATCATTATAAAAATACATAATGCTAAAAGTTTGTGTCGTAAATCAAATAATCAATATAATTAATCGAATCTTTACAAACTGTTTACTTATTTTTAAATACAATATTTATTTATTACAAACTTAATATTTGTTAATATATGTTAAAAATGAATATAATTCAAATTCGCAATAAGTGGTATTATCGGTTTTACCGAAAACCCAATTCAAATGTTTGAGCTTTTTTCTTGTAATAAAGAATTTGATTATAAATTGTACACCATCTTAAATATATACATGTGCCGTTATTTCTCTAGCACACTTCTTACTTTCAAGTCTCATAGTCAAATAAGTTCGCAATCGGAGTAACTTTTGCTAGAATATAAATATTAGTATAATAAAGTACAATACCTTTTGAACCTCTTTGTTTAAAACTTGCTAAACAAGTTACTTGTTCATACTTGTTCTTTGTATGAACTCATTAAATATTAGTGTATAAAGTGTCATAACATTTACTTATTGCCCAGAGGATAGGTTGTAAGTATTCATGGCATTTAAAAAGTATATTTAAACGTATTGACTCCATTCGTGAAACCTACTACATTTGTAGGAAAAATATGAAAACATCTTTGAGTTCTTTAAAATTGTGTGTTTAAGATAAGGGGGCTAAGGAGGGAGCGAGTGGTGTTTATTTATATGATACAAACCGAAGTTTAACCGAAGTCTGGCAGTCTACATATTTTATAAAAACTTACTCCACTTTGTATTACTTGTTGCACTAAATTAGATCAATGAAACAAACAAAACGCTCACTGGCATAGCCTATACATTTCCTGTCAGGCTAGACTGTGACTACGATTATTATGACTATTTTTGTTTTTTTTTAGTGTATCACCCTTGAAAATGATCAGAATATAGAATTTATGGTGCTTTATGAATTTAGAATTAAATTCTCTACAATTTTCATTCTCGACTATTTTCGATCAAAGTAGTTTTCCCGAAGATTTACAAGAAAAGGAGGACGTTTTCCATTTCGTGGCGCGCTGTCCTATTTTGAAGGAAATACGAAGATTTTGTTTTGGAAGTGATATATTGTCCAGGGAGGAATTCAATCAATATTTAAATGGAAGGGATTGGGCCTGTTTGGCGAAATATGCCCAAAAAGCATGGCAATATAGATGGGGGTTAATTAAAGAATTCAATTACTAAATAAGACATATGTAAGGGGAAATTGAGTAAGTTGTGTATGAATATAATATATTTTCTAGTAGGCTGAGTGGTTTTTGTTGTAGGTATGAATGTAAATATGTAAGTATGATTGTGGTAAGGTGTAAGTATGATGCATGTATTCAGTACATTGATTTCTATATCTTGGTTTATATAAATTTAATATGTAGTTTAGAAAATAGTATAACATATAGTTTATTAGAGTTTAAAATAGTTTTTCGCTTAAGAGAAATAATAATGAATTAATAAAGAAACTTTTACCAACCTGGCAGAAAAGGCCATTGCTACTTAGTGTTATTAAAAAATGTATATTTATGTAAATTTATGAAATTTGTAAAATAAAGCACTGTTATTATTATTATTATTATTTATGAGCGCTTGAAAACTAATATACTTCAATTTTGCGCCAAGATGGAAAAAATGACCGATTTTCAACTCGCGATTCTGACAATACTGCTAAACCGAATTCTAAGTGTGAGGGGTCATTCGACGCAGAATTTAAACCTCTTTCAGAAATAACAAAACCAATCTTTCAATATGATGCGTAGTTTTTGAGTTATAAGGAGAAAACTGGAAAAAGTGCGATAATTTCGTGGTTTTTCATAATTCTCTCAGAAAACCTCAAGGACATTTTGGTTGCAAACATCAGATTCGTGTTCTAATATTCAGCACCCTCGAAAACATAAGAATCAAGTGAGAAAACAACTTCTATAAAACTTTTCACTTTAAAACCCCTGGGGACTGGACTATAATAATATTCCATTGCAGCTATAGTAAAACATCTCTCGCGACACGACCGATCGACGACACCGCCAGTACCGTGCCTGTCAAGTTTGGTATACTACTGGAGCCAGTTTTTCTCAAGTTATTTTTGTGCGGTACTAGGTTCAGATTTAAAGGTGGGGTTTAGTGCCCCGACCTTAACACTGGTTTAATACGTCACACATAACGTGAACAATGATGCAGTACGTGTGTTCACGTTTATCGGGTGATACATAAACTAGCTTCACTGGAGTTTAAACCTCATTTTGTGTGTTTCAGGTGTTTAAATGAATTTAATTTTGTATGCCGATCAGCCACGTACGACGTAACAGCTCGCAGTTGTTGGCTCAGCAGATTCACAAGACGCTCGCACCCTGATCTTTTTGAAGACGATCCCAATTCTGACTACTTGGAGAATACTTGCCTCAACGGTAATGCACTTAGCAAATCTGATAGAAAAATATTTTGAACCCGTTATAAAACGATCGCAGCGTACTAATATTGCCGTAATTTTCAGCTGACCGAAGATGTGATGGACCGATTATATTCGTGAAAGAAGAAAACAAGCGGCTTGGTGGACCTTTTGAGGTAGACATCTATACTAATCTGTCGTTAATGGAATGCCAAGCTCAGTGTTTGAGATCGGAGAAGTAAGTAACATACTGTTGTAGAACAGATAGAAAAGAATAGATATAGAGATTTCTATAAGTCGGGTCAGTATTTGTTTTTAAATTACAGTTTGTTAGTAGGCCTACTCTAACTAGCGATTTTATTTTATATTTATGTTTATAAATATTTATATATTTTTATTATATGTTTACAGTTTCTAATTTGAATAGGGGAAAAATATACCACTGAGCATTATACTGTCACATTTTGTATTTTGTTTATAATTTTATTAAAACCGTAAAAGATGTCCGATTGAAATGGGACAGAAACAGAAATGTTTGTTACACCATTGTTCTTAATATGAACTGGTGAATCAGTAAATGACATTATAATTAGTTTTATTTTAATATTGAACTAGGGCGTTCACGGAAGCGTAGCTAATAGGATTGTAATAGGGTCTATTGCAAGGTGTCCGGACAGTTCCCCTTACTGACACTTCACCACAGCCCTTGGACCTTGGACCCTTGGACCACAGCTACCTGTTTAATGACTCGGAAATAATCTCGACTGAAATTTCCACACACTCTTACGCTATACACAGTACTTCAAAGGCTACTATGGGGAGGTTAGGTTAGGTGTTAGTAATGAAGTACAGATGGGCCAAGACTTCTGTGCGCGCGGGCTCGGTACTACTACCCGCATTAAAAACATTGCCTGTTGCTCTATTCGAGAATACAATGCTTAATTTCCCATATTACTCGACAACAAGACAGCGCTTCACTTAACCTGACCTTTGACCTCATAGATATAGTTTTTCTCGTTTGAATTGTATACCATCTTTTAGAGGATGTAATGGGAAAGCCATCTGTATAAATTAAAAAGTAAAATAAAACTGTACGGGGATTTTGTATAATTATTTTTGTGCCATATTTTTTTAATTCTGATTGACTATGAGTTGGAAAAAGTAGTATGCGAGAATTTTTTTATTTGTTGGTCAGGTTTAAACTGTCAGCAAGAAAGTTGTAGATAACATTCTGAATTTATTTTTTTGTCCCAAGCTTTTTTTGTAATACTGTACACTGCCACGATACAGTACATACAATGAACAGATTGTGCGAGAGCGCGCGGTTTAAAAAGACGCCGCCCCGGGGTATGGATATGTTGCGTATCTAATACTTTGTTACATTATTCTTAGAATGTACAGTATTCTTTAAATAGACTAATTAATTACTACATTTCTGCTTTTCCCTGATTCTAGCGGCGAGTCCTCTGTCTTTGCGATAAAAACAAGTCTTGTTTTTATAGATTTATTGTTATTTCTAATGAGCTAGTTTTTGTTTTGTTTTTGAGTTATGATGAAGTCATGTAAAACAATTTCACAGGGCCTTGAGGAAGCTTATGCTTAGAAATTGTGTAATAGTGAAAATGCGAACATCTTGCACTTTGGTTCTGTTATCCAAAGCTCAATAGTAAGCTTTACGTGTGCTTATGAGCAAGCTAATGATAACACTAATGAAGATCGTATTGACTTAAATTTACTATCATGTTTAGATGAACCAAAATGTTCTTATTTTAAAGAAAATACTTTGTATTATATTTGTGGATTTATTGCAAGGAGAGCTCAAAAAACTATATCATGTGTGCCACGTTGAGTAGCGCTACATAGATGTTTTCACAAAAGTACCCCCGTCAACCCCCTCGCCCTAACCTGGTCAGTTCTGGCGGCGCGCACAGAAGTATTGGCCCATCTGTACATAGACCGAGCGCTTTTCTTCACTCCAAAGGAGTATTATGTTAAGGTGCATTGTCACTAACGATGATCGCTGAAGCCTATAATAAGCCTTAGGGGGCGGGGGGATGTGTGTGGAACTGTCATGTAATCCTATTGCTAGCGGGTGCAATAAACCCTCCAGGTCAGTTTAGGGCTGCCTCAAGTTAGGTTGGCACGGCCTGTATTTCCAAATTGATTAAAAATAAAATGTGCAATGCTAAAAATGTGGTCTTATTCTTTCACATTGTTTGATTATACGGTTTTGGCTCTAACTTTAGAAATTGTTTATTTCTGAATAATGCTATAGGTATTTCTGCCGTTCAGTGGAATATGACGAGCAGATTAAACGCTGTATCGTGTTCGAAGAAGACTCGATATCCCAGAAAGACGACATAAGAACCAGCAGCAGTCCTACACACGACCTTTACGATCTCGTATGTCTCGACAGCCGTAAGTAAGCTTTATATGGGAGTGGGGATGATTATTTTTATCGACAGAAAAAATTTGAAATATGAAGATTAGGCTCAAATAATGTTGCAGCAAAAGGAAACGAATTTCCCGAACATTCGGGGACTTCTCATCTCTTCGCCGGAGGCCGTAGACCGGATACGGCGTTTCAACGGTACAGAAACAGCAGGCTGGGAGGAGAGTTCCATTCGGAAATAACAGGAAGGTCTCTGAGCGAGTGTTTGGACGAATGTTTGAGACAAGCGAGTTTCCAATGCAGATCCGCGGTGTACAGCGATAGATACAGGATATGCCGTCTTAGCAGGTTCAATCAACGGGACGGCCACAGGATCATCTACGATGCTGACTACGATTACTACGAAAACTTAATGAGTTAGTATAACACTGAATTATTTCAATTATATATAAAGATTGAATGAAAGCATTAGGTTGAAGTTATGTGATGATTTATGACATTTATTTCAGACTATTACGGCGAAGGAGAAGGCGGAAGTGGTGGAACGCATCATCGTCCGGACACGGTCGGACAGGATACTAGCTTTCCCGGCCATGGACACCCACCGTTCACACCTATAGGTGAATTTATTTAGTTCATGCTTAATTCTTAAAATAATTATAGGAGTACTAATGCAAAATACAGAAAGTATAAAAGTCGATTAAACCTAGAACTGAACTGTGGCTAGGGGAACTAACTGCCCCTCCCCCCCCGCTAGAGATTATGAACGTACTGTAGTTATATTATCTATTAAATATCTTAAATGTTATTCTAATTTTAGCGATATAGAAACGAACTTACTAAAGAAACAGTTTTCTTATGTTCTTATATTATAGTCCTAAAAATAAACTCTTTTATTATACAGGGTGATTCAGAACTATGTGACAATCTCTCGGTAGCTCATTCTATAGCTAAAAATAAGAAAAAACTTCATATAAACATAGGCCCGAAAACGCTTCGTTTTCCAGATATCCGCCCTTTTTCTTTTTATTACAAAATAATTCTTATCTAGAGAACGGGTTGACTGATTGAGTTCAATCTTGGCATAAAGTTTAACCCAACAATTATCTATCCAAAAAAAAAATCGATTCTGTTCAATCATACGTTTCATTATGGCGGCCGGCTGTTTAAAACGTTCAAACCTAAATTACTCAAAAACTGTACATTTTAACAAAAAATGTCAAGACACCTTATTTGTAGCTCTTTTGATTCTCTATCGGATGATGTAACTGTCAAAACAATCGGATGAAGGATAATAGTTAAGTTATGTGTAATAATTGGTTTATTCGACCCTGCATCCTATATCAACAAGTAAACACAGCAATATTGTATGTACATTTGCAGTCATTATCTTTAACTTATCTACTATTCTTCATCCGATCGTTTTGACAGTTACACCATCCGATAGAGAATCAAAAGGGCTACAAAAAAGGTGTCTTGACATTTTTTGTTAAAATGTACTTTTTTTTATAGTAATTTAGGTTTGAAAAACTTTTCAAACAGCCGCCATTTTGAAATGCACGATTGGATAGAATCTATTATTTTTCCTGAGATAGATCATTGTTAGGTTACACTTCATGCCAAGTTTGAACTCTATCAGTCAAACCGTTCTCTAGGTATGAATCATTTTGTAAAAAAAAACAAAATGGCGGATATCTGGAAACGAAGCTTTTTCGGGCCTATGTTTATATGACTTTCTTATTTTTATCTATAGAATGAGCTACCGAGATATTGCCACATAGTTCTGAATCACCCTGTATATGTATTTGTTCAAGCCGATTATTCGAAATGCGATTGTCTTTCAAAATACATCATACTATATATTATCATACATTAACTATCAACGGAAACTTACTTACTTAATCTTACTTAATTCAGTAGAATAGTGTTCTGTTTTGTTTGGAAGCTAACCGTATTATATGGCTTTAACAGATGTAACCAGAGCGAGAAAAAAAGGAAGGCTGACAAAGCTTACATTAAATCAATTACTTTGCTATGTTTCAATTCGAATAAAATATGTTGTCAATCATTTATCTTTTATGTGAATGATTTTTCTGTTGCTGGAGGAGTTAGTAGCAGTGGATACGGAGGTGGTGGCAGCTTAGGTGGTTCAGGATACATACCTGGATCATCCGGAGGCGGACAAGGCGGCTACGGAGGCGGATCTTACGGAGGAGGTTACGGCGGAGGAGCACATCTACCGGGGCATCCGTACTCGGGGGAGAGCCCAGGAGGATATTGGGGTCCTGTCGGCGGCCATGGAGCGGATGTCGGATATCCCGGAGGCGGAGGCTACGGATACGCGGGTATCCCAGGAGGAGGAGGAGGAATAGGAGACATCGGAGGAGGAGGGATAGGAGGGGGTGGTGCGTACGGTGGTGGCTTTAATCATCTTCCTGGTCCTCCGGGTTCCATTGATCCTTTCGCGCATGGAATCGACCATAGACCCTTTTCGACTCGTTGTGATGATGTTGATGGTTATAAACAGGTAAATGCTCCGAAATGATAAGATACTTTAAAATCTAAATGTTCGTGGTTTTTTAAACAGACTAGTTTCAACTCACAGAATCTGTAAAACGAAACTAATGTTCAAGTTATGGAATATATTTAATTGCATTAGATATAATAACGTACGTTGCGTTTTTGCTTTACTCTTTGAATGTATTCATTATTTAAATAATATTTTATTTTCGTTTATTATTTTAACCTAGCGCTATGCTATCACCCCATTTTTAAACGGTTATTTTGCATTAGGCAAGTTAAGGCTCGGCAGACCCAGCCACCATCTTGAATTTCAACTCCCGTAAGAGCAATGTTAAACGGGTAATAAGATTGCTGGAGTAATAAAGATAAGAACATTATTCTGAATGTGTCATTTTATAGGTTAGGACAGTCCGAATATGGATATTTAAAATTTGTTTGTAACTAAATTTGTTCTTCGACTTAACTCAAAATCAAAGTTTGCGATTTTTTTTCTTGTTCAATATTGCAAATATCAAGAATGTAAAAAGATCACCACATTCGAAGTTTAATTAACTTTCAAATAAAAGCAATTTCAATAGTTTTGGATAATTTATGACGAAAAATCCACGTTATTGTGGAATCATGCACGGTCCGAATCTGTGTTCCTACTCGAATGTTCAGCCTGCACTCTGGTGGTTATTACATCAACTTGTTGCTCTCGGAGTAATACTGGAAACATAATATATCCGTTAATGTTCAATGTGTGAGAAAAAGCTGTGTTTAATAACACATACTACCGTACATTGTCGCGCATGCACATTTCAGTACGTTGATAGTCAGGGCTGCGTCAGTAACCCTCTATTTTCCGCCTTTATGAAGCTAGCGGAAGAATGAAAAACTAGCAAACTAAATGCTAGCAGTGTACAGCTCTGCCACTTGGAGAGCTGCGGTCAACTCAGAAACATTTTTTCACTCCTGCCGAGCCTTAAAGTGATAATGTTTGACTTTAAAATGGTACAATGAAGACATTTTGAAGACCTATAAGAAATTAGTGACCATATTTATTTAAACTACAGTATATTGTCCACGCTAAATCAAGTTTTCAGTAATTATTTAATTTTTATTTTGTTCAGTAGGCCTACAATCAATCTCACTCCCAATCACTAAGAACTTAAAGTATCGATTATCTGTTACAGAATTTCAAACAGATTCATGGACGGTTTATCTGTGACCCCGACATGTTAATCTGTCTGTACCACCAAGATAATATTTGTTTCTTAAGAAAATCTATATCTTAAAAAACAGTCCGACTAAAATAAATCTTCACCGTTATGTCTTCATTGTGGAACATGCTTCAAACCCAATTACTATAGTTTTCACAATTGTTAGTTGCATCATAGATATTTCATTTTGTTTAACTCGTTTTTTATAGATGGGAGTGCGGTTACGAGCTCGACGGCAGTTTGTACGGCGCAGCACCAATGCGCCGACATTACCAGATTGTGAACGGTCCTGTAGTGAGGCCCAGGATTTCATCTGTCGTTCGTTCAACTTTAGGTAACCTACATCTACCAATTCTCCATTTTATAAGAGTATATGGTTCAGAGGACTTAGTTTTTTCAAAACTTTCTGCCTCATTTTTATCACTTTGACAACCTAATTCATTAAAATCCGTCAGTATTACATGTAGCTAAAACCAACCATCTGTGTCGACTAACTGTATCGTCAACTGTTTAAAGCAAAGATACAAATCCGCTTTGCTTAACCTTTCAGTGTCAGGCATTTTCTCCCATAGTGTACCTAAAACTGCCTACCTGATTTAGCGAATTTGTAAGAATTTCATAGAAATCTGTATTTTTAATAAAAAAGTTTTAACTCATTCGCTTATAACGACGGCGATCCGCCTGAAGGGGCGAGATAGGCAATATTGCTGCTTTGTAAAGTAACTAAGAGCGGTTAATTTATCAGTTTTATTCTGTGCAAGCTTAGCCGAGTGGTAGCGTGGTATCTTCCTGATCAGAAGACCCCGGGTTAGAATCTCGTGAGACCAGGTAGCGTTTCATATCTGTGGTTTGAGGGTAGGAGGGCAGAAGTAAAGCAAACGGTGGTTGGCTCACTTCCAAGCTGACGGGATATGACTATTTATCTGGCCTAACGGCTTGGGATGTTTTACATAATTTTACTATAGTTTTTATGTGTAATATTTATATTTTATTTATAAAAACAAACCAACCGACGACATATTTAAAAAAGACGGATGAGAAATAAATAAAATAAAATAAGGAATAACGAGGTGACGATCTATTGTGGCGTTTCTCGCACGAACTAATAGTGACTTTAGATCGTCACCGTGGCACTCAAAGGGTTAACAATGTATGGATCAAAACTTCTGATGCTTTGTTACAGTTATTGTAATCTATTTGATCATGTAGGCTACATTAATGCATTTATTATTTCAACTACCTCTGAAAGCATGCATAATATCAGGTTTATTATGATTTCAGGGCGTATCTTCCTGTTCCGTTCGGAAGTTCTAGAGACAACTGTGAGCTGAGCGATCACGACTCCCGAGACTTACCACTCAACAATCCGGCTTTCTTTGAAACCACGGGAGATTATAATTTTTATGAAAGATCAAGCGGTCGTTCAGGGCCAGGAGGGGAATGTCTTGATGGTAGGTATACGCGCAGGTCTTAAAAGCTCTATTTATTAAATTAGTCCGTAGGCTTAAATAAAGATTAAGTAGCAACGGTCCGTCACGTCACGCGTCAGTGACAGTGTAGTGCAAACATTAACGATCTTGTGTGGTTTTTAGTTGGAGTTTTAGTTTTTATTAGAACCTTCTGTTATCAAAAGATATTGCAGTCGAATTGTTGCATCGGAAGAAAATTGTGTTTCTATCAAGGAACCCTTTGCATTAGTACTACACAAAATGGCGACCGTTTAAAGTTACAATATAGGGCATTTTGAAAATGGATTAATTCTACTCGCTGAGCTACAATGAAATTGATAGATTTAAAATGAGATACTGGGGTTCGAAAAGTGAAAATTTTACTATTTTGATTCAAGAACTCGTCAATATTAAGAAGGTGTGGAAGTAGAGGCTTGAAATTTGGCATGAAGATTAGGGTACAAATTTACGAAAAATAAAAAAATTAACGGTTTTTATTCTTACGACCTATGCCAGACACGATTACTGGAAGGGGTTTGGGGTATATTTATAACTTTTTCTTTTCTAAGATTTGGCAATTTTCTCATCGTCATTGATGAATATGTTCTTTTTTATGTCTTTTAACACAATTCGAGGTCCATCATAATTTTGAATACAAATTTATCTTAATCCATAAAGTAAACTACACCCAACAAAGTTGACCTTAACTATACCCATCACCGTTGATCTTAACTGCACATGAATTTAAGTAGG
>JAGFPH010000869.1:365318-387988 GCA_018207615.1 Philaenus spumarius
TCGAATTTTACCGTCACGCATTTTCTCATCCATTTTATGAAACGCTCAAATAAAATTTTACCGTTAAGCATTTTCTCATTTATTTTATGAAACGCTCTATTCCGTCAGCTTGGAAAAGTTTTGGTCTTGCAGAGATTCGAACCAGCAGAGTTCATCACCATATACTAGCGCCTTAGCCGGTTAGGCCACGAAAGCATTGCTAGTTTATATTTGAATTGGGTATATAAGTGTAACACATTGTCCTACGTCATAGGCTTAACACGTTAATGTTAACACAATGTATAGTTTAATTGGTAGCCTAATATCTCTGAAATGGACATTGCGCTTCCTTATTTCCTAAATTGTGTTAAAAAGTTTACACTTCTCTTGTTTGGTCTTAAACACATAATTTACATTTTTTTGTAGCCCTTTTGATTCCCTATAGGAAGGTGTAAAGTAATAACAACATATGTACTTAAAATGTTGTGTAGGATGCCAGGTTGAACGAACCAATTATTACACATAACTTAACTACCTATCCGTCCGATAGTTTTGACAGTTACACAATCCGATAGGGAATTAAAATGGCTACAAAAAAAAGGGTGCCATTGACATTATTTGTTAAAATGTATGTTAAAATTTTGAATAATTTAGGTTTGAAATTTTCAAACAGCCGCCATTTTGAAACGCATGATTGGATATAATTGCTTATTTTTTTGAAGATATATTATTGTTAGGTTAAACTTTATGCCAAGTTTGAACTCAATCGGTCTAAAATTTCTCTAGATATGAATTAATTATTTTGTAAACAAAAACAAAATGGCGTATATCTGGAAAACGAAGCTTTTCCGGACGTATGTTTGTATGGACAATTTTTCTTATTTTTAGCTGTATAATCGGTTCCTGAAGTATTATCCGTTCCTCCTGAAACACCCTGTATATTTTTACAGTATATATACCGTGTATTCTTACTGTAGGCCCTATTATATTATGGTATTAATTATTTTTTATAGCTCAACGGTTCACTTTTTTTTGCCTGAGCGATTTTTATGAGGTTCTCTCTATAATAACATCCAGAGAACTTTACTTTTTGCCCAATATACATGAAATGTTTCTTTTTTTACATTGTGTATGTTTAACGTCTTAACTTTATGTCAGTTAGACAGACTAACGAAGATTCGGAAGAAGCCTAGCGCTCACAAGTCGAATGTCATAAACTAGGTTCTAACCTGAGCACTTGTGATGGAAGTACTGACTTGCGTGTTACACAAACCGATTATCACACCGCTCTTCGTTGTCAACGTTAATTTCAGAGCATTCTTGCGCTGCGCTTACCTACTAGTGGATATCACCCAGCCCTGTATATCACCACTGAATTGATTGCATTCCTGTCTCTGCTGTCCCCTCTTTTCACCTCTTCTAGACTAAACTCGCGGCCATGAAATTAGGCGGGTGAGAGAAATATCGGTGTTGCCAATTCGTGCCGTAATTATTATTTCTTCAACTTACACCCGTTATGTAAAGATTTTGAAGCGCAAGTTAGTGTGCTTTCTCTCGTGCTTGTGAATCTGTCTACAGAGCTTTGTGAAATAAAATGATACCACTGCCTTCAGAAAATGTTACTGATTCCAATGGTATGACTTTTTTATTTTTCAAACGGCAGCAAATAATGAACAAAAGAACAAAAACCTAAATGGTAATTTAATTCAAAACCGCCGTGTATTGAATTTTTTACCAAGCGAGGATTTTTTTGTTCTTTTGGGCAGCAAGATTTCGTCTGCGGCAAAGTTGTCTAATCGTATGAATAAATTTTTTTGTTCGAAACTTTTTTTATGAGATTCCTAGTTTAGTTGTAAAATGCATAACTGTTTGAATCAAGAAAAAAGACACGCGGGCGCTCGGCGAGAACCGTAGCTCGTAGCCTTGCGCAATGTTGCAAGTTACTATTTTATACTCAAGAGTAAAAAGCAAATAATTTTAAAGTTTATAGAGAACATTTGCATTTCCTTTATATATGATGATTGTTTCCGTTTAAGCCATAATTCCGCTAATTTTTTTCTTATCGTAATACAATTCCA
Source organism: Philaenus spumarius (assembly GCA_018207615.1). Taxonomy (NCBI): domain Eukaryota; kingdom Metazoa; phylum Arthropoda; class Insecta; order Hemiptera; family Aphrophoridae; genus Philaenus; species Philaenus spumarius. The sequence continues at coordinate 367,376 of JAGFPH010000869.1, forward strand.
ACAACTCTTTTTAATAACCTAAAGCGAACTACCGCATACCATGTGGGAATAAGAAACGTAGGGTACCGTACATTTAAATAATAAATAAGTTAATTATAATTAGATTTTTGTAAGAAAGTATTTTTAAGTCATTATTAGTATTTTGTTATTCATTTAGCACCACCCGGGAAACACGTGTGGATTGAGGGACACCACGGACGCGAACTACTTTATTTCCCATAATTATCCTATATTTATAGTGTATTTACAGTATTCTATATTTACATATAATGTACAATATTTACAAGCGATTCCATTTGCATACAGAACAGCAATAAAAAGTTATAGGAAAACGTATTTCAAGAAAAATAATAATTAATTAATATTCAGCATATTCACTCACTCACTGGATTTTTAGGCGCTTGGACTCTTGGCAACAGTGCTTGGGTAGTGTTGCCAGTTCGTGCGTGGAGGTAGGCGACTCTCGACCTTCAATCGCTTGACTAGTTCCATGTCTGGCAACACCGCGATTTTCTCACCCGCCTAATTTCATGGCCGCGAGTATAGTTCCCTGCGAAGCCGCAAATACACCACGGGATACTTATTCTAAGTTATTTAAAGCTACATAAAACTGTTATGTCCGTATAACTTGTTTGAATTAATTGGATTCAGTGATTTTTGTAGGTTATTTTGTTCAAATTTGTTTCAGATGCCCTGTTGATAATTACGTATTCCCAGGATTGGATAGAGCGAGGGAAGGGAATGGCCTGGAAGCAAGATTTAACGCATTTAAAATCCCAGAGTCTAATTTTCTAGTGTTCGAGGCTACAGTAAGGACCTGTCGCGACGGATGCATACCTGTGAGTAGTATAAACTTCTGAAACTACAGTAGAATAGGATCTCAATAAAACCAAAACCATTAGAAAGGATATGTTTCAAACTTAAATTTTTGTATTTACAAATGTTTTGTAAAACGTATATTACATATTATGCAATCATCGTTTTAAAATTTAAGTTTTCCAAAAAGCTTATGCCAAGCAAAAAACAAATAGAAATTACTCGACCTTGTCACTTCTATAAGGCTCAATATCGCTCGACAGAATTGTTTTGAACATAATATAAAGGTACCTTTGGATTCGTCAAGAATTGAACTTCTAAAACTGCCTTCCAATCAGTCGTCATTCTTATAGTTCCGAAAATATAAAGTTTTCTGTAAACCCTTGCAATTGGTCAGTTTACAACCAATGAGAAAGGACATTTTGCAATCGAAATATCTATTACAATTCGATTACAATTTCTATAGATATGTTTATATCGATTTGAAGACAAAACTTCAATCTTTCGTTTCATGTAAAGCTTACTGTTACGATTTTATTCGTACAGTTCTGGGAAATACAGACATTTGTTGAATTCAATACGCAGAGTTCCCACGGACCCGCAATGCTTTGTCCAACTGTATAGGCCGGCTGGATATGTTTAGGATACGTCCTTGAAAGGTTTAATTCGTTTGATCTAATTTTGTGATTCTAATAAAACGAAGTCAAATACTTTTATGAAATAATAGTTTACAAGTATACAGTTCAATTGTTTGATTTATTCTGTACACTTTGTTAAAATAATATTTTGGGCAAAGCATATATTCCTAAATCACTATTCAAACTAGGCCTAGTTTTGCTAGCAGTCTTGTAGTAGGGACATAAAAACTGGTGTTTTCAAAGTAGGAAATTTTAAATTGATATATATTTTTATACGCTTCTATTTAGAACAAAATAACAAAATTTGTGTACATCTTGAAAAAATTACAAAAAATATTTACTACTTTTTATGTAGGCCTAAAGTTGAACTTTTTCCTTTCGTTACTAAACATATTTTGTTTCTTGAGCTAGTAACTTTGTAAATTTTACATCAATACATTGTTTACTGGCATATATAAATTCTTTGAACCTTTCTCTCCAAAAAAGCTATGGAACACTTTTGGATTGGGATATAACTACTATATTTGTCGAATTTTTGAAAAAATGCTTGCAAACGCCAAAAAATCCATTTTAATTAACACTGCCGCTTCTAGGGTTAAATTTAGTTGTATAGTCATAAAATTGTAAATGTTTAGGCTTACTGTCCGGGACCATCTGGAAAACACGACGCTTCTTTAGGTAGGAAGAAGAGAGAGGCCGAGAATGCTGTTGACGCTTCGTTAGGAAGGAAGAAGAGAGAGACCGAGAATGCTGTTGTGGAGAGTGAAGACTCGGCAACAAATAGTACAGAAGAGGAGGAGCAAGTACGGGGAATGATTCAGGTGAAGAACTCAAGAACTGAATAGCATATTGTTAACAAGGCCAAGAACTAATAAAACGCCATATATTTAACGAGTTGTTTGCACAATAAAATACACTTTAATTATTTACTTTACGAAATTGTAGGACAAATTATTGCATTACTTTATTAAGCAGATCAACAATTTAAATATATATTAGGTAAATTTTCTTACCTTGTTTCCGCCAAGTGACCTCTTTTATTTTTGTATTTTTGACGCGTTTCCGGACTTTTACCCCATCTTTAGACGCAATAAATAAATTACTCAACCAAGGTCATCAAACATTAAAATTAAATACACAAAACACACGTAATACATTTTACATTTAAAGTACGTTTATGGTGTACACCTTCTGGCTGCCAGACGGCAACTGTCAGTCTGTTGTCTCGCGTACTCGGAACCTGTTCTTTCAGCGGGCTTCTTGAACTCTTATCGCCGTGTCATGTAAGGTACAGATATCGGCGTGAATCCTGGCACTTGCCCTCGCCCTGGCGCGATGGGCCGGGTGTGTGGGGAAAGGGCGTAAGTGGAGAAAGAAAAAAACCTTTTCTCACACCGCTTTCTAATTTGACTCATCCTTCAAACGGATGTTTACCTCACCCTTAACACGTTCACTACTACGCGAATTTCGTATTTCCTACGCCAGGAGCTGACCTTTTATTTTTTAAAATTTATAGCCTAAATGAGTAGAATTACTAATTTTTTTATTTTTTAACCTTTCTACGTAATAATCACTAATATTTTAGAGGACGTACATGTGCGTCCACAGCACATAGGCTCAAAATTGGCGTGCGAAGCACGCAATGCACTGTGTATTAAAAATACTCCCAATACTGGGGTTGGCGTGTGAAGCACGCAATACACTATGTATTGAAAATACTCCCAATACCGGGGTTGGCATGCGAAGCATGCAATGCACTGTGAATTGAAAATACTCCCAATAGGGGGTTGGCGTGAGAAGCACGCAATGCACTGTGTATTGAAAATACTTTCAATATGGGGGTTGGCGTGCATATTGTGGGTTGGCACTGAACACTATGAGAAGCGGCCGACACACTGTGCGTCGGCCGCGTCTCATAGTGTTCAGTGTCAAGCTCACATATGTGCGCCCTTAGCAGTGAACGTGTTAAACAGAGATGTACTGGGTCGCGCCGGTATCTGTAATAGACTCGAAATTTAACTGGTCGTTCAATAATTGATGTTCGCCATTTGCATCTTTTGATTTGAATGACTTATAAATCTCATACTCCTCGAGTGCGTTCGACCTTTAGAACATATTTTAATTGGTTTAAGGTTATTTTGTAGGCTAGTGTAACCATGGTCTTTTTATGTGAGTTTTGTGTAATTAATTTTAATGTTTGACGACCCCGGTTGAGTAATTTATTTATTGCACCTGAAGATGGGATAAAAGTCCCGAAACGCGTCACAAATACAAAAAAAGAGGTCACTTGACGGAAACAAGTTAAGAAACTTTATTTTTATCAATTAGTGATCTGGATACTGAAAATGAATTCATTATATATTAGGTTCATACCAAAATGTTAAGTTATGGTTTGTCTTAACAACAATATACTGAATTGTAGAATTGTTGCGTATGTCCATGTATAAACTAATATGATAGTAGTCCAGTTTTAGTTTTTAATTATTAATTTGCCCTATTGGATCTCAGCCCTACTACAAATAAATTCAAAGAGAGAGACAAATTTATTGAAACTAATTAAATTTTACAGCAGATGTGTACATATTGCTTTTATACTTATTTTTGAATCAGGGGCCAAACGGTTTGCTGTCAGGTGAATTTATAATAATTACTGTAAAATAACTGTCATTTTAAATAAAGATTTGAAATAAATAGTAAAATGTAACAAATGCGATATTCGAAGTACAGACGTACCGGTACAGTACATTTAGTAAAGAGAGATTTATTTGGTTGCAGGTGTTTGAATCGCGTTATGAAATGCCACAACAAGAGAAGATAGAAGCTGTCCGTCTCTCTAGCCAGAATGTTTGTTTGACCAGCGGAGAATATTACGGCATGGTGTTCGCAGTTTTGCTTCTGTTCCTGTTGCTCTTCACTATTACAGTCCTGTCCATCTTATATTACAAGTACGTGTATATAGGGTAAAAGTACAATAGGGAAGGTATTCGATTGTGTCTCTGAAATTAATGCGTAACGTTATTGTCTTTTCCAGGAGAAACTGGGTCGTAATGAAGAAAAATAAACTCGCGAACAGCGGAGTACACCACGACAGACCGTTGGAACAATCCGGACAGAACATTTTCTCATTTTTGGTACCTTCGACGCAGAAAACCTTCGTCAATACCAGGTAACTGAATACGAAAATGATTTAATTTCTTTGAAATTACTGAATGAAACGAACCGCCACACAAAATTCTGCGAAAGATGTTCCGATCGCGCCTCCAGTATTATTGACAAGCATATAAGATATTCCAAGGTATAAGTTAAAGGCTCGGCAGACTCAGCCACCATCTTGAATTTCAACTCCCGTAAGATCAATGTTAAACGGGCAATAAGATTACTGGAGTAATAATGATAAGGACATTATTCTGAATGTGTAATTTTAAAGTTTATAATAGTCCGAATGTGCATATCTTTTAGTTTTTAAAATTTGTTTGTAACTTAATTTGTTCTTTGACTTAACACAAAATCAAAGTTCGCGATTTTTTTCTTATTCGACAATGCAAATATCGAAAATGTAAAAAGATCACCACATTCGAGGTTTAATTACATTTCAAATGAAAGCGATTTCAATAATTTTGTATAATTTATGACGAAAAAATCCACGTTATTGTGAAAGCATGTACGCTCCGAATTTGTGTCCCTACTCAAGTGTTTAGCCTGCACTCTGTTGGTTATCACATCAACTTGTTGCTCGCGGAGGAATACTAGAAACATAATGTATACGTTAATGTTCAATGTGTGACAGAAACCTGTGTTTAATAACACATATTACCGTACATTGTAACGCATGCACATTTCAGTACGTTTACAGTCAGTAACCCTCTATTTCCCGCCTTTATGAAGCCTATATTTGTCAGCGGAAGAATGAAAAACTAGCAAAATAAATGCTAGTGTACAGCTCTGCCAGTTGGAGAGCTGCGGTCAACTCAGAAATATTTTTTCACTCCTGCCGAGCCTTCAGGCAGATTATGAACTAATACCTGGACAACACACAACGTCCCAATAAAATTTATAACGCCACTCTTACCGCAATATTCACGTCTTCATGTTATAATTTCACTGTTGTTAATGTTCAACAACCTGTAAAAAAAAACAATTTCGTATCTTCGGTCATGCTGATTTCTTGGAATTTTAAGTACAGTTTTATTAAAGTATTCTGAAATGTAGCTTTTAAATACAATAATTTCAAATTTCGTTCCTTCACTGTGTAACTAGGTAAATTGAGAAAGAAAATATCTTATATGCGGATTATTGATGTAGCTACCTCGCTATTTGTAATCCGATGTTTCTTCTAGGTGTATGGTGTACGTAAGGTGTAATGCCGGTTACTATTCGTATCTAAACACTATCCGATTTATCTAATAAATTATAAAACCGTATTTTATTTAACTTAACATCGCTACCGAGCGTCGCATATATGTGTCTCACGGTTCTTCGCCATAGACTATCGTGACACTATTAAGCAATACACATAGACTGGGACCAAAAGTTGTGACATTAGCCACAGACCATGTGTACGACTTTGTTCAAATGACTTAAGGGTCTTCTCTAGTAAAACAGAAAGCAACCTGCGACTCCCTATAGCGGCGGTAGGTTACGCGGACATTGCTCATCCTAAATCCATTTAAAACCCGCAATTATTCAAATAGCGTTTTTAAAAAAATACCAAACTCTTGGGGACAAAATTCTTCATCCGAATGGCTTGGTAATTTTTCGCTATAATTAATACTTACAACGTAAAAAATATTTAAAATCACCCTATAGCGGCGGTATGTTACACGGACGTTGCTCAGCCTAAATCCATTTAAAACCCGCAATTGTTCAAATAGCGTTTTTAAAAAAATACCAAAATCTTGGGGACGAAATTCTTCAGGCGAATGGCTTGGTAGTTTTTCGCTATAATTAATAGTGACAACATAAAAAAATATTAAAAATCAATGTTTTAAATTGTTAATAAATATTAAACAAAATATTTTTCTTAATTTTTAAAAAGCCATTTGCATGCATATTGACCATAGCTTCAAAATGACATATCGTTTATAATTTTCCGATCAAAAATAAAGGAAAAATATGGATTTTAATTTAACATTGGTCTTATGGAGTGTCAGCCAACATGGCCGACAGCTAGAGCCGACCCTTAATATACTCTTTAATAACCTAAAAGGTATGTCAAGCAATACCTATTTTGTTTACTGTTTTCAGCGTTTTTAAGTCGTCACATATATGCGACGTTCAGTCTATGTCAAAAAACCGTTCAGTCTGTAGTAAGTGTTTTTATTATAGACCAAGTGTCGCACATATGTGACGTATAAAAACGCGGGAAAACAAATGTGGCGTGAGAAAGGGGGAGAAAGATACCTGAGAGATTCACGTCTTCGCATTCCCACGATCAAAAAGGCGGGAAAACAACCAAGAATTGTGGCGTGAGAAAGGTGTAATTTTCACGTTCCCACGTTCAAAATCTTCAAAGTTACAGACCAAGCACCGCGAGCGGCAGACCTTCTTACATACGGATACCAATATATGAGTTCTTTAAAATATACTAGTATTTCAAAATTAGCAGTTAAATAACACTGCCACAACAAATATGCGACGTCAGTCTATTTCAATTAGACTAGGCGCCGCACGTTTGCGGCAGCAGTCTGTGGATAGAAACCGGCCGTCTCATATATGCGACGCTAGTCTATGCGTACCGAACGTGTTAAAGTGTTATTGATTTCATCGAAAATTCTTATTTACCTGTATTATATAACTTGTACTGTATTACATTTCTATAGCCAGTTTAAACGATTAAGTTTGACTTTGCATTATTTTTCAAAAGTTTTATATCACTTAAACTTTTACCTATTGAGTGTTTTCTAAAATTTTTGGTTCTGTATATTTTCAGAACTCCACGATGCGTGTTAGACCCTCAACCACGTCATAACGATATACCGATGCCCGGCATAGCTTCAGTATTGAGAGGTCGAGCTTTCGAAGATCCCAGCGAACCAATTTACACCGATCCTAGCCTGTTCGAGCGATCACGCAGCTTAAGAAGCATCGCGATTCCTCAAGAAGGCCATTCCATCGACGACGACACGACGCACTGACCGCCGTGGAAGTGGAAAAGGAAAACTGAAAGATAACTTCAAAATAGCTTGGCCTGCCGTTAGCTGACAGCACTCGTGTTTTATTTGTTCGGTTGTGAAACAGTTTTAAATAATCGCCGACTCGCATTGTGATCTAATTTTATGGTTTAATTATTTGCGGTGTTTAATTATGTACGATTATTATTTTGTGTTCATGTAGTTTCTAAAGGATATTATTTATTTATTTATTTTTTACTGATTTACACGTTTCGGTTATCCTATTTTATCGTTCTAATGTCTATTTCAGTTAAATCATTATGATGGGAATATTTCAGAGAAGATGAAAGTAAAAATCATTTTGGACAGATAAATTTACTAAAACATTATACATATTTTATTTATCTTATCAATAAGCATTTACGGACGGGGAAATAAAAGGTATCCCCCGACTGATATCTTTCATGGGATAGATATCAGTTGATGGTTTATTTGTCTATTATATGGGTTAAAAATCACTTCATATTATATTGCACTTATTGGAGAAGGGATTGTGTGTGTTTTAATATTATTAATTTAGTGACGGGCTCAGGATATCGGCCCACCGTCCGTCCATGCTTGTTTGCCTATTATGCATATATATTTTATGTGATAAAATTTGTATTAAAATTCGTAAAATAGTCTTCTGTGAACAGATGAAGTCACCCGAATAAAATACGTTGTAAATATGAATTGATTTTAGAATAAATTATAAGTCACTCAATGTCGATTGTGTTTGTTATTATTTTTTTCTCTGATTGTACTTTGAGGTACAATATCCTCCGCACCCTTGCGCTAGTTTAACCTTTTGAGTACTACGAACGTACGGGTTCGTTTGCCGCTAAACCTCTGTAAAGGACTACGCCCGTACGGGTTCGTTTTGTATTTTTCTGTTCAAAGTTTTAATGCTAGTAACGCTATCTGTATTTTTTTTAAAGAAGCTGCATTTAGCGCTAAATTAAACGCTGTAAATCAATGCTAGTTACGCTATCTATTATTATTATTTTTTAAAGCAGCTGAATGTTTAAACAAAAACGAAATGCAACAGGCAATTGTTTGAAAAAATCCATGCCTTCCATGCATGCAGTTTATTTATAGTTTGGTGTGCGTCTCTATAGTTAACCTTCTTTATGACTTTATGTTTTGATTCCGTTTACTCATGTAATGGCTAATTATCATCTTGTAATTAATGATAATGAAATCAAACTGTTCTTTACAAATGCCGAATCGGACACTGAAGATGAACTGGAATATTATCTTCTTTTTCAGGGGTATTTTTTATATGTATAACATTTTTTTGCGTATAAAACATTGAATTACATATTTATGTATTTATAAATAAATTATAAATGAATAAAAAACATCTGCATACAAGATAAATCAAATTGAATAATAGATATACAGTAAAATATAGAAAAGAAGTAAAAGAAGAAAACACCTCAGGCTGTAGGCCTAGTTTACCTAATATTTAAAAGGTTATCTGGTGTGTCGCTAAAATCGCACCGACCTAAAAATAGCAGACTGACTGAGTGACTCGTACATTCATTTATTTGTAGGCCTAGATATTTGTGAGATGTTAGAATCAAATATAGTGCTTGTATGTACTCAAAAAATTACCAATCTTTTTGACTTAGAACATGTCTATGTTGAAGGGTTATAATACTGATTTTGTTATGAAATATTTAACCGTAATTACTGTATAACGACATTCCAAAGGAAAAATTAGAAAATGTTCCTTTTACATCCTGGGAAGATCAAGTTGGCATTGTAGTTTGAACAGAACATACTTTTTTTGTATTTTTAGGATTTAACCTTTGAGTTAAGTTTTATACTAACATTCTATACACATAATCATGTTACGTTTTCTTTATAATAAAGGTGTATTATTAATAATAACCCCAAAGCTAAGATGGTAAATAATGTTAAATATTCAAATCAAACTATTTGGTATATTTTATAACAGCGGTTATAAAAAAGGTTAAAAGAACTATCCGGGCTCAGATCTATACTTTAATAAAAACCTAACCTAAAAGTTAGAAATATGAAAAATAGTTGCTTCAAAGTTTGAAATCAGGTGTCAGTGGAAATAGTAGAGTACACAGCTGTTTGATCTGTTATTTTATTAAATTGGTTGCTATGGTAGTTCATCAGTCTAGGCCAAACCTTAAGAATTTTTTCCGACTACATTTACAAATATTGAAATAAAAAAATGTTTTTATCAAAATGAATTATAGCCTATGTTAATCAGGGATAGTGAAGCTTTTTATTAGGAAAACTATTTTTTCAATTTTCAATCGGTTCAGTAGTTCCAGAGATTACTCCCTACATACAAAAAAATCAAACAAATTTTACCTCTTTATATTATTAGTATGGGCATTTATTTTAACGTGAGTCTACTGACTTTCAGTATTTCAGATTTTTTAAACGCAATTTCCAGAATTACCATCATTTTATTGGAAAAAAAATTGTCTCTATTAAAACAAACTTATATTTTTTTTTTTATTGCCACGCTGACAAGAAAGGATTAGTACACTAAAGAAAGAAGAAACAATATAAATCAAATTATTTATTTCAAAAATTTAAGTGCAATATTCACACCAGTTATTTATTTCACATTCTTGTTTTTCTTTTTTTCCCTTGAATGTTTTCGTTAACGATATTGTAAAATTACATTGTGGAAGATACATTTCGCCGAGGAAGTTTAGTACTTGTGATGCCAGCTCGTCGTAATCATTTTAATTTCTACAATATATTTTATTACCACAAACTATGTTAGTTAAAAAACATATTTTAAATTTATTTCGAGTTCAACACTATATCCTGCAAATTGTTGAAACCGAGGCTGTTTGGAGTGTGTTTAAATGTGCGTTTCCTTCACAGAAAATGTACATCTTCTCCGTAAGTGTGGCGGCTTTAATTTGGCCGATTTTGAACATATCGATTACAAACTCGATACAAGCTCGGAAGTTAAAAAACATATTTTAAACTTAAACATATAACACACTGGGCGGAAACAACTCGTGAATTCACTATTTATTCGATGTAAATTAAATCGGAAGAGTATAAAGAGAAACAGCGACAGTATTAAGATGCCACAGAGAGGTAAAATTTGCAATCTCAGAATTATCACTAATGTCTTGTTCTAAAAAACTCTTATATCTGAATTAATTTAAAAAATGGTTACAATCATTTTTTTCTGTTAAAAATATTCGGTCAGTATTTTAGAGTACAATATTATTAGAACGAATTGCTAAAAAGAATTTAAAATAAAGAGAAAAGCCCGAGAGAAATTATAAACAGTTAACGTGTTATTTCATTGTTTTGGGGATATATGCCTAACATTGTAGAGATACATCAAACAAGTAACAGCGTGTTTGCAAATCAAAACGTAAACTTGTAATTTTAATTCTTGCACTTTCTATCGTGTTTTCGTCCAAACCTTTACCGTCTATTATTTAATTTCTTTATAAGTATCCATGCATAGCCTGTACGTGGAAATTTAAAAAATTGCACCTACAATTCTTCGGCAAAGATACGTTCTACCTATGTTTAAATACTTAAATTTAATAATAGTTACTGAAAATTTTAGAAGTAAGATCTAAAATTGTGATTATTAAAGGAAAACATAGTAAAAGAGAAACAACATTTTTCATACATATAGTAACACGTTAAATAAAAGTGTGTCCGCATTTTCATTTCCTTCCAAATTTGGGAAACGGACTGAAAATTGCCGACAGTCTATACAAAAATAAAATAGGTTTTTAATAAAATCTGAAAGTTAGAAACTGTGTCGTCGATTTACTTTTGCCGAGATATCTTTGAAATTGTAATATCTGGTTTATATAAAACATGCTCTAAACCCGGTTGTTATTTAGATTCAACAAATAAATATCACAAGGTTGCCCGAATAACCGAGTCGACATAACGAGTTAACGCTATTGAGTCGAGCCAGACATATTATTAATTGCAAATTATCAATTTGACTCTCCTTGAAATCACGAGTCATATGTGTTTGGGATCAGGATGTGTGTAGAGCATGACGGGCCGCTAGGAGACACGGTACGGTGAACTCGAGGCCGCCCAATTAGTTCAGTTCATTTACCTAACTAGTACAATACACTCGCACAAACACGGGAAGTGGATCTATTGTATTACGTCTCACACATTAGCATTAATAACAATTAATTATTTTAGGCATATTATTTATATTGATATTTGGATTTTAAATGCATTTATCAAATGTACAAAATGTTTTCTTTATCCCTTACATAACTTTAAACGATAACATTCTACATCTACTCTGTTCTTGTTTATATACTCTACCTGTTCGAAATACAAAACATTTTACTCTTTTATTTCCGTAATTCTTCATATTCATTTGATTAACACTAGAAAGAACCAATCTCCGGCCCGTACACACAGGGGAATACACGATGAAGTTTTGTATTTTTTTTTCATTTTTATAAAATCTTTAGGCCTATAACTATACTTATTGTATAATGAAAACATATTTTAAATATTGTAAATGCAGTAATTTATCAAAATCGATAAACCACTCCATGATAAAAACTTTAGCCTAATAAATAATTGTTGTTCTCCATATTTTTCTGTATTTAAGAAATTATTTCTGTATTGTATTTTTTTATATTTTGTACATAAATCATTTCTTAATTTATGCAATCATTTTGTATTTTGTGTTCAAAAATATTCGCACTGGTCAGCTAGTATTTACATATTCAGTTTATCCAAAAAGTCCTACCCCCTTAAACTAATAAAAAACAGTTAGAATTCAAAGAAAGATTAAATTGTATGAACACAGACTGTGTGTGATATTCTGTTACAAATCTAAAATAAAATACATTCTAGTATGTGATCGATAATTTTACAATGTACAATTAAAAAATGTATATATACGTAATAATACAAATCAAAGTAAACAATTTATAATAATAAATAATAAAATTAAAATAATAACAATAAAAAAACATATAGGCCTACTTATTACCTAACATATATATTTTGCAATTACATCAATGTAAAAATATAGAATATTACTTTAAAAAAAATTAGATAAGAATAAGGTATGTAACAGGCTTAAAAAACGAATGACAGTCAGTAGTACAATTCAAAGAACGATTAAAGTACAAGTACAAGAATGTTTAATATTCAAATACAGAACTAATACATTCTATTATATGATCGCAAAATATGCACACACAAATCAAAATAAATATATATCTACATAATGTATATTTATAGCGAATAAAATCGGAAAAAGTCTCGCTGATGCATTGTATACACGTTCTTTTAAGTAAATATATCAAATCTAAGCATTTATTTGTTCTATTTGAGTTTGCAAATAATTTAATTTTTGAAAGCTCACAATTCGTGGGCAAATAAAAGTAATATTAAACATGTAATCTGTGTTAATAAGATGTTTTCAACTTTGACTGGCCGCAATTTATACTGTAAATGTAATAATTTATCAAAATCGATAAACCACTCCATCCTAAAAACTTTAATAAATAATTTTTGTTCTCCATATTTTTTTGTATTTAAGAAAATATTTCTGTATTGTAATTTTTTATATTTTGTTAAGTACATAAATCATTTCTTAATTTATGCAATCATTTTGTTTTTTGTGTATAACAGATATATTACATATTTCACATATCGTATATATTATTATCCTGATATATTATTTCTCAAAAGTATTTTTTGTTCGCCAAGCGATATCTCCCTTAAGGCTCGGCTCTCCACATTCAAAACTACGATATTGGGTACCAATTTCAATGTTAAATAACCAAAACATACCTTCACTATTAAGCATATTTTTGTGCTGTTTTTGTTAAAAAACGAAAGCTGTATTTTATTTCTTAAAGTAAAATAGATTGTGGGTGTTGATTGCTAAGGATTTTTGCAATATCTCTTTTTGCAACTGAGAAAAAAATTAATAAAGTTTACTATTTTTTACTATTTATATCATACGTTTATGAAAACAATAAAACGGTTTCTGAAAATGTATTCGGCAATCAACATCCGCATATGACAGTACTTCAAAATGAAACCAAATTTTTAAATTTATTCCACGAATTAACGGAAAAAAATGACTTATTCTGTAGCATTGCTCTTATGGGAATCAGATTCAATATGGCGGACAGGGAAGCGCCCCCTTAATTCTTAATCGAAATTAATAATTCAAGTATCATTTTAAATCTTATGTTCACCGCTATTGACAAAAAATAGACCGATATCTTAAAATTAAAGTTTTCTTTAAAAAAAATGATCCAAAAAATTTTATATTATACTTCATACGGTTCATGATGGAAGGTGTCATCTATTAACAATCTGTTTAACTATGAATGGAAAATCTATTTCTAGAGTACCGTACTTGATATTGACCTGTCAGTACATGGCATAAATATGTACTTAAATGTTGTCGTAATACATGGATAACGACTTTTTACAATAAGACTGATGTTTATTACTTACTTCTCTTCAAAATCAAATATATCTTTCTTCCCAAATTGTTATATTATTATTCGGTGTTTGATCTCGATACTATGCGAAATATTCGCACTGGTCAGCTAGTATTTACATATTCAGGGTGTCCAAAAAGTCCCACCCCCTTAAACTAATAAAAATGAGTGTTAGAATTCAAAGAAAGATTAAATTGTATGAACACAGACTGTGTGTGATATTCTGTTACAAATCTAAAATAAAATACATTCTAGTATTTTATCGATAATTTTATTAAGTACAATTAAAAAATATATATACAGGGTGATCAACTCAAGATGGCCACCATTGGTATCTCGGAAACTATAAAAGTTTCAACAAACTTTAAATTGGGGAACTTCCCTACTTTTTCCCTTGCATTAAAAATACAATATTAAAATTTTCAAAAACTCCGCCATTTTTACAATATGGCGGCCAACTTAATTTTTTCAAATAGAAACCCCTATTTTGTATGCTGCATTTCGATTGGAGACACAAATTTAGGACATTTTTATTCTATTGTATTTTTTCCTAAACCCAACCGTTTATGAGATACAGCCTCTCAAACATTTTCTATTTTATATGACTTTTTTAATTGGGCCACAATTGGGATCTCAGAAAGTATTAGTTTTACAGCAAACTTTAAATGGGGGACTTTTCCTTGTTTAATGAGAAATAAAAAATATGTAGTTAAAATATTTCTAAATGGCCGCCATTTTCCAATATGGCGGTGAACTTTGAAATTTCTAATGGAAACCGCTATTTTTTATAACAGATTTAAGATTAAAGGATAAAGGATTTAAAAACGGTTGGGTAGGAAAAAATACAAAAGAATAAAAATGTCTTAAATTTGTGTCTCCAATCGAAATTCAACATAAAAAATAGGGGTCTGCATTTGAAAACATTAAATTGCCGCCATATTGGAAAAATGGCGGAGTTTTTGAACATTTTAATATTGTATTTTTAATGCATGGGAAAAAGTAGGGAAAGGTCCCCCATTTAAAGTTTGTTGTAACTTTTATAGTTTCCAAGATCCCAATGGTGGCCATCTTGAGTTGATCACTCTGTATATACGTAATAATAAAAATCAAAGTAAACAATTTATAATAATAAATAATAAAATTAAAATAATAACAATAAAAGACATATAGGCCTACTTATTACCTAACATATATATTTTGCAATTACATCAATGTAAAAATATAGAATATTACTTTTAAAAAAATTAGATAAGAATAAGGTATGTAACAGGCTTAAAAAACGAATGACAGTCAGTAGTACAATTCAAAGAACGATTAAAGTACAAGTACAAGCCTGTGTAATATTCAAATACAGAACTAACTAATAAATTCTATTATATGATCGCAAAATATGCACACACAAATCAAAATAAATATATATCTACATACTGTATATTTATAGCGAATAGAATCGGAAAAAGTCTCGCTGATGCATTGTATACACGTTCTTTTAAGTAAATATATCAAATCTAAGCATTTATTTGTTCTATTTGAGTTTGCAAATAATTTAATTTTTGAAACCTCACAATTCGTGGGCAAATAAAAAGTAATATTAAACATGTAATATAATTATTATGATTAAAAATAATAAACGTACGTTAAAAAGACTTTATGAACACTCTTGTATACATTCTTTATACCTAACTTAATATAAACAGAAAACTACGTTCTTACTCCCCCTTAAGCCCCCAAAATCATAGAAGGTCATATATGTCAAAAAAATTCCTGTTATGCAACACAAGATATACAGGGTGTCCAAAATGTCCCACCCCCTTTAACTTTGGAACAAGTAGAAATAAATAAATGAGCTTCAAAGTATCTTTATATGACAAAGGGAGATGGATTTTGGTGTAAACGATCATTTCATCTCTTACCCCTAAATGGAAAATTGTGAGGGTAATTCACAAATCTTAAATACAAACCCCCATAAAGTGATACCTCATTTTAAAGGGCTTGATAAATGACGAATGGCACAAACTAGTGGTCTCTATCTAAACCCTATCTAAAACGGCGGCGAAAATTTGTTAAATGTCCTATGTTAACACAATATTAATTATGTTGCAAACACTATGTTCCAGTAGAAAGACATAATTGTTCTTTGCATGTTACTTAATAAAATCAGAGGGGCGTTCAAAATATAGTATTAAACAAATATTACACAATTTGGCATAAGCTTAAAAGGAAGGAATAAACTTGCAGTTTCTAGATACAGCAGGTAATAGTCTTCTTTGTTGAAAGCACAACTACTGATAACAATCCAGTGATAATAGCAGCCAGTGATTTTGAGCACTTAATCTAAATTTAGAATTGAGGTAAGTCTTTAGCTTTATTTCCAATGAAAGGTATTGTAACGTACTTAATTAAAAATCTGTGTTAATAAGATGTTTTCAACTTTGACTGGCCGCCATTTTCGATAGGGTTAAGATAGAGACCAATAATTTGTGCCATTCTTCTTCATTTACCAAGCCCTTTAAAATGATATATCACCTCAGGGTTTGTATTTAAGATTTTTGAACTACCCTCTCAACCCCCCATTTTGGAGTAAGGAGTGAAATGGTCGGTTACACCAAAATTCATCTCCCTTTGTCATATAAAGATATCCCGAAGCTCATTTATTTATTTCTACTTGTTCCAAAGTTAAGAGGGGGGGGGGGGACTTTTTGCACACCCGGTATTATATTTACATTAATAAATACAAATAAATGTTTTTGCAAAAATAAAAGGCATACACTGACTTTTCATTGAATTTATCTTCCTACTATTTATACTACTACTAATATACAGTACTAATAATACTACTGTTGTCTAACTGAGTGTTTTCAAGAATAGTTGTGATTGGTTTACTCGCTCCTCCGTCTTCATTCAACAGTCTAACTGTCATAAGGTAAAGTCAAACAGCTACAGTTGGAGAGTGAAGTAAAAATGGACAATGCAGAGAATAACAGACCAGTTTAGTGAATAATTTTGTTTTAATGTTGCATTAAATATAGGGAACTTACATATAGTACAGCTTGCCTTACAAAATTAACATGAACTATAAAGTTAATAATATGAGTAAATATTATATAAAACTATAGCTAACACAAATTTATTAACAATTTAAAATAAATATAAATTTGTTCATACTTTTACACGTTTTATACGAGCTTGACATGTATGTAACAAAATCTTTCAACGTAATTTTCACCAACTTGATTAAGGGTCTGCTGTAGTGGTGGCCATCTTGGAATTGTATCCCATAAGAGCAATGTTAAATTTAAAACCATTTATTTCGTTTATTTTGTATCATACAATTGTTTGCAAGATCTCATTTTAACCACAGGAACAATACGCATCCGTTTTTCGTTTCAAATTTTTTAAATCCCGTTCATTTGTCACTTTTTTAAGTAAAATGTTTGAAATTTTTTCCTTACATAATAAACAGTTTATAATTAAAAGTGAATCACAAGCCGGAACCGCAATTTTATAAAGAATATTCAGTTTGTTTTTTCAGCACTCAATTACAAAAGATGGATTTATGAAATGGTTTTAAATGAGACAATGTCAAAGCGCTCGGCTGCAAGAAATTGCACTGTTTAGATACGGCTATAGAGTGAAGAGCTGGAGTCGCCGGTTCTTTCTCTTTTACTGGAGCAGACCCTTAATTAAAAAATGTGTACACATGTCAAGGACCGATGACAATACAATAATTTACATACTCCCCCTCAACTCTCTAAATTTTTCATACATAATTTTAAATCTATTGTCACACATACAATATACAAAAATTCGAATCTCTTACTTTTCATTAATTACTTTTGATTCCGTTTTGAGTCTAAAAAATAAGCAAATAAATTATAGTTTATCAAACCGAACCTAAAAGTAGAAAATAATTTCTAAGTATGAAGAGTTTGTTCTACATCGATATAAAGTCAAGTAATCTATCTATATATTAATAGGCAAGCACAAAACTTGTCGTCCTTTTTTCTCAGCTTGTGTGCATCGTAGGAGAAATTCGAGCATACCGTTAGAAAGGTAGTGTCCTGTAGATGAGCAGAATCCCATTATAATTTACATCGGTCCTCAGGGATACTCCCCAGTGGCCCTCAAAGTTTCAATGTTAATCTTATGGAAGGTCAATCTTAAGGAAGAAGAAGAAAGATTTCTTTTGATTTTATCATGCAGGGGCACAAAAAACAGCTGTTCGTATGAAAAGCTTAAAACAGCTGATTTTGATCAACAACTGATTTGGATCAAAAACTGAATATAATTTTAGGTTAGGTAAATCAAGCAATAGCAATAGCGAAGCATTGCCGGGTTCACTAGTATATATAAAAGCAAAATACCACTCACTCACTCACTGACTCATCACGAAATCTCCAAAACTACTGAACGGATTGGAACGAAATTTGGTATGTAACTTCCTCTAGGGCCACAGGGGCTGACTAAGAAAGGGTTTCAAAAAATTCGACATATTAGAGGGCTTGGGGGGGGGGGATCAAAGTTACTAAATCACGATTTCTCCAAAACTACCAAACGGATTGGAATGAAATTTGGTATGTAGCTTCACCTAGGGCCGTACGTGCTGGCTAATAAAGGGTTTCAAAAATTCGAAATCTTAGGGGGGTTTGGGTGGGTCAAATTTACTAAATCACGATCTCTCCAAAACTACCAAACGGATTGGAACGAAATTTGGTACGTAGCTTCCTCTAGGGCTATAGGTGCTAACTAAGAAAGGTTTTTAAAAAATTCGAAATTTTAGGGGATTTTGGGGGGTAAAAGTTACTAAATCATGATTTCTCTAAAACTACCAAACGGATTGGAATGAAATTTGGTATGTAGCTTCACCTAGGGCCGTAGGTGCTGGCTAAGAAAGGGTTTCAAAAATTCGAAATCTTAGGGGGTTTTGGGTGGGTCAAATTTACTAAATCACGATCTCTACAAAACTACCAAACGGATTGGAATGAAATTTGGTATGTAGCTTCCTCTAGGGCCATAGGTGCTCGCTAAGAAAGGTTTTCAAAACATTCGACATTTTAGGGGGTTTGGGGGATTCAAAGTTACTAAAAATCCCCATAAAAGTACATAGTATAATACATTTATTGATATATTTTTTTGGTTAATATACATTTAACTTTGATTTCTCTATCGATCCATGCAAATCCGGATCGGAGCATCTATCTATATATTTTGCGGCCCCGATCTATATATTTATCATCATATCTAATGAACGATTTGTCTGAACATGGTGAAATCTCAAAAAATACATAATATTTATGAGATAGATATTCCAATTAAACAAAATATTGTACGGTTATAAGTCTTACGAAATTTTTTGAAATGTTTAAAATATTGGTGAATTGGATTTTTTTAATTTTGTTGCCTACAGACTGATCACGATTTCTTAAAATGTATATAGCCTTGAAACAAGAAACCTGGCACAAATATCTGTACCTCGCCCCTCCTACCCCTCCCTCACTTTCACTTTCCTACTCACTGACCACAAGGCACTGGTGAATCAGTTAGGTTTATCATTTTGATGTTCTCATTCCTCTAATCCTTTCTATTCCTGATACTTCCGTTCCCTCTTATATTGCGGAGTATAATATTGGGGAAATTGGTAATTGGTAAATATTGATAATTGTTGAGCTTTCAGACAATGATCTCCAAAACTCTCAGTCTCCGTCGACAGAACCATGTTTGTCATCTGATACTGTTGAGTCAGATCATTGTTCCATTGTTGAAACCACCCAGAAACTTGGGAAAAAACTGCGAAAACATTTTTGAAATACTAATAGTGCTAAAGCACACAGGGAGTCTGTCAAAAGATACAATGCAAAATATCCTGCCGTAAATCGCGAGGTTATCAAAAGATACAAAATAAAAAAATCCTGCCGTGTATCGTGAGGCTTCCAAAAAGTACAGTCAACAATATCCCTAGGTCAAAATGGCTGCCGTTCAAAAATACAGTTCTAAAAGATGTCACATGAAGGTGCCTCCATGGTCTGAAAAATCAATGTCAGGGTTTCACTACAACTGCAACACCGATTATCAAAAAGACAAAACAGTTGAACTAGGTCCTATAATGACATGTAAATGGTGTACAGCTATGAAGTGGTATAAATGACATGGTTTAGAACCTACGATTCATATCCTTATGATACACAAAATTACCATCATTTGTCACATTTATTTCACCAAAATAACTATGCAATAGCGAAGCATTGCCAGGTCAGCTAGTTAATTATAATTAAATAATTTGTAATAACACTGATTTTAATAAAAACCCCGAACCCCAAAACAAGGAAAAAAACAATAACTAAACAACTAAATTGTAAGTTATGTTTAATACGTTACCCTTATGTACATTTCGATGACATGGTCATCATCCTCAGAGGGTGTTAATTACTATGGATTAATTAAATTAACATAGTAGTGGAGTAGTGTTAAAACCCTCTGAGGAAGGTGACCATGTCATCGAAATGTACATAAGGGTAACGTATTAAACATAAC
>JAGFPH010000870.1:19682-35102 GCA_018207615.1 Philaenus spumarius
CACAACAATATAATCAAAGATTGGATAGACAGTGTAACAGGTAGTTTATACCTATTTCAATATTTGTTTTGTTTTTTAATTTAAAAAAGACACTCTGTATGCTAAAATATTTCTACTGATGATTGGGGTAGTTAGCAGTAGTTCTGTGAGCAATCATAGCACTATATAAGTCCGCTACTGATTCAAGTTTGACAGTTTGTACGTAACTTTCAGATGGTCCATTTGATCTAGAATATTCTATTGTTGATGGATTTATTTCCAAATTGTTTGAATTCGTAACTGTCAAACGGATGACCTCTATCGCTCACAATCAGGGCCGCCGAAAGGCCATGTCAACCAAGTCTGAAACTAGGGGCCCGGAGCTCAGGGGGGCTCCGGGCTCAAAGATTTTCTTTTTAGAATTATTGTAGAAAATTAAAAATTAAACTACAATGAATTGTTTAATAATGTTGGCCCGAATGAGGTATCGGGCCCGGGCTCTCATATATTATTTATATTTAGCCATAAAAAATGTACGATGTCAAAACGCCGGCTGAAGCGCTATGTGCGTAGTATTAGAACTTTGCCGCAGTGCGAAGTGCGGTGGGAGGTATGAGTCACGCACACGCCATCCCATCCCATCCTCCTCGCTACCCTTCTTATAGGTGTGGGAACACTTTTGTCGTTTACTTCTCTTCCCCCTTTCTTCCTTTCGGTCAGTCAGCTGTCTGTGCACTGTGAGCTTATGGTTTGCGTTTGCGCTATGCTTGTTTTTGTGTTATTCTTATTGTTTTGTTTGTTTCTCGATTAAAATTACGTTTCATTTTATTCTGTGTTAGTTAGTGATAAGTGATCAATCGGCGTCAAAGAAAAGAAAGAAAAAACAAAAGAGACGCAGAATCACGAAAGGACAAAGAACATTCGATACCTTTTGGGTCAAAACGACTAGTACTACACCTAGTACGTCTACTTCTTTCTAATCCTGTTATTCCTTAATCTAACGAATCCTGAAGAAAATTTCGTAGTTGAAAGTCCTTTCTTAAGAGTAAACTTTAATGAAGGTGAAAATGAAGATGAAAAAGAAGAGCACACTGTTGATAAAGATAAAGAAAAAGTATTGAAACCTAATGAGACTGCACTAATGAGACTGCAAAGCCTACTCCGCACACTTATGACATTGGAACAAAGGAATATGTTTTAAAAATGTTGATTTTGTACCAGTTGAATAACAAATTTACTGTATATGTATGTAAATATTTGGATGAGTAAATTTTTATTTCCGGATTTTACATCTGAATTCAAAACAAACAAAAACTACCAAGTTGCCTGGTCCTTTACTCTGTAGTCAAAGTGTGAACTAAACAAAAACAATATACAAATTCAGAGTAAGCCTAAATTATAGATGTAGTCAACAGATTTAAAAAATAAAACTCATATTTTTATTAAAAAAACAAAAAACAAACAAATATCTTATTAGCATAAGTAAGTTATATAAACTAAATAAAATCTAATTTTCAGATGTTCAGTTTTCGAAAATTTTAAGGAGGGGGTACGAATCATGGGGAGGGGGCTCTTAGACCTCTAGACATAGGGCCCGGCCTGGCTCTTGGCGGCCCTGCTCACAATTTTATTAGGACATCCAAATTTTGCAAATATACGTAAGTCTTAAACAGTTGATAACTGATTGAGTTCCAGTTGAAGGGGCTTAACTGTACAATTGCTGGGGATTAAAAAAATGTATTTTGTTTTCATACGTAAATATTGTTGCCATTGTTTTTTTTTTTTTTTTTTTTTTTTACTTCAATGATGGTGTAAAAGTTTACAAAATATCCTAAGACGAAGACCAGGTAAATAGCCCATCCCATCAGGTTGGAAGCGAGTCGACCATTGTTTGATAATTCCTCCCTCTTACAAAAGATATGAAAAGAAAGCTACCTGCTCACTAACCAACATTCGAACCTTGGATCTTCTGATGAGGAAGACCTCGTTGTCCACTGTTACGAATAGGTGGGGAATGTTAGTAGAAGATATATTTTACTTATTTGGTTTAGTTATATTCATTATTAGAGCTAGTATATTTAATGTGAAGATATTGAGTTGGGTAAGTCAGACAGGAAGCATAACACGGAAAAATAAACTTGTTTACGTAGGGTGTCAAGCAACGCGGAAGAGCATCGGAGTTTGGCAACACGGAAGCGCTAGATGGATTATATAAGCACAATCCAAATCTAGAATAGGGGCCAGTCTGCTACGAGGTATGCTGGTTTTTGACCAATGAGTTGAGAGGCTGCGAGTTCGGCCAGTTTGCTAGGGAAGTTAGGCCGGAAGTTGGGCGAGTCACTACGAGTTAGGCCAAGTATTGTGAAGTGTCGGTTCGGAAGCTGGACAGCACCAGAAGGGTCAACACTACGAGAAGGTCTACATCGGTCGAGAGATCGGCGGATGAAACCGGTTCTGCAGAAGAACGAGATTTGAGTGAGTAAACGGAATACTTAGTCTATCAATAGAAG
Source organism: Philaenus spumarius (assembly GCA_018207615.1). NCBI lineage: Eukaryota > Metazoa > Arthropoda > Insecta > Hemiptera > Aphrophoridae > Philaenus > Philaenus spumarius. The sequence goes on from JAGFPH010000870.1 coordinate 22,172, forward strand.
TACACTGCGGTTGGAGTTTGGAATTGATAAAGTATATGCGATAGCTTTGTTTACCGCTAGGGTTGGAAATTCAACCCTTAGTCCAGGTTCAAAACATGAATAACACTATTCTTTAAGGTTGGTTGGGTTGAATTGGTTCTGTGGTAACAAATCTTTACTTGCCCAAAATCATTTACAATTTAACTATATCAACTATCTTATTGCTATACATATTCTTACTGATTGTTGTCTTAAAAGACAGACAACTCTAGATGTCAGTTCTTTGTTACAACACAGAAAACCTGGCCTATACCCTTGTTAACAGACCCAAATGTGGTTGTATGGAATATTACTGTGATCTATTTGCTCACCTTATCTATACGCTGGTAGAGAACCCCGTAGACCGTGAACAGCATCTCCTGAATATCTCCGTATCCCGAAAAATGTCCCGTTGTATAATGTTCGGCCCTTCTCGATATGCAGCGATCTGTTCGAGACCCTCGGTCCCAATCTCGGCACTAGCCTGTCGACCACCTCACATTGGTTTATCAACCACCCAAGAGTCTGGCCCCAATTCTAGGTCAGGATCAAGTTTATATAGTAGACTTCCGCCTGCCTAAACTGAACTAAATCTTGGGTGTTATGCCAATGTCAGGCATTTCTACACTTCCTATTTCCATGTTATGTCTTTTGCCCAAACAAACCTTACATAAAACATTGCTTAATATACTATTACGTCATACTTGACCTACAGTTAAACTAACCATTTCCTAACTATTCGTAACATTACCACCGATGTCTAGATTCAGTTTGTCTTACGAACGTAATATCTGTTAACGAACGTAATGACATGTATTAAATATAAGTGTGGGATAATGTTCGGAGATTGTATGATTGTAAGGGAGTGTAAATAAGTATAAAATAGAAGTCTCACCACTTGGAAACTGATTTGTTGTTATTGATCTGTCCTTTACAAATTTAACCTGTTGTAAAAGGTGGTAAAATCCTACCACTTAGGCTAAGGTTTGCCCAATTATCCTGATAAATTAACCAGTTTCTTAACTTTATCTTGTAAGCCTCCTTACTTGACAAAGTGTTATGCTTACATGAAATACATTAGTATTATCTAGCAACATCTTTACTTGGTTTGAATTAACCTAATTTAGTATGATTAGTAGCAGCGAAGAATGCTGTCATATTACCGATCTCGTACCTTTTCCTCTCACTAACTGCATCAAACTAGTATAAGCTAAACAGTTTTGACCTAAACCATCAATATTTCTGTTTTAAATGTTCAGGATTGTTTCAAATATTGTACTGATGATATAACAAAAATTGCATGTTTTTATTAGAAAATTGATTGAATAAATTTAGCAGTTCAGAGACACTATTCAAATAAAAGATTATCCGTTTGGTTTCAGAATTCAACGCAGATGAGACTCCATACATAAACAACTCCAATTTCAACAGTGGATACAATAATAGGACTGTCTGTAAGTTTGTTATAAGTTGGTAGTTTTGTTGGAAATAATTAAGCGGGGCAAACAAAATTTGTATGATTAATTTAAGTAATTTAATATGTAAATTAGATCTGTCGAATTTCATACCATGGAAGGATATGAACTGTGCAGGTCACAGCGAGAACAACACAAGGATCAGACTGTGGAACGCTTCCTGTGAGCTGATGCCCTAAAGAGACACTTTTGGTTGGATGTTGCCGCACTTATTGCTGGATGTAGATCTTTGTGGCCTCATTATCCTCATGGCCAACATTATCGGGCCAAATCTAGCAAGCGCCGATTGCTGATGACGGCTGTTTAGCCCGTCATGTTTTAATACTTAAGATTCATCTTAAGAGAGATAACAGAAACGCATTTCACAGGTTCAAATACGTTCAGCACTGCGAGACCTTCTTCCGCACATCGAACTTTGTTGAAATCTAATCCCAAGTGTTATGTGTAGTGTGAATTTATTTTAATATCTAATGATGGAGTTATAGTGCAAAACATGTGGTTCTAAAAACTACGACTAAAAGTTACGTAATTAATACATTAAATATAACAGTTAGGTTTAGTAAGATTTCATTTTTTTACAATTTCACCGTTTTTCTTTTACCTGTACTCTCCCATTCCTTGGCTTCTTCTGAAACTACCTTTTTAGGTCTTGGAGTTTGTATGTTGTGAAACCCTTTGTCATCAGTTTCTTTTTCTCCACTAAGCCAATTAGTTTGAGATGTCCACAACCTTCTTTTATTCACAGAACTTGTGTCTTCTTTGTTTTGTAAATTAAGTTATTGAATAATGTATCTTGATTGAACTACCTATGGACTACGTTACCAGTATTCTTACATTCTGTTTCGACCACACATACTTCTGGAATTCTGGTCTTTCCATGGTTAGATCCTTTAACTCTTATATCTTTTTCATGTGCCACTCTGATGTCTGTTTAATTTATCTCTAACTAAAAATCTAGTTGCACCTCTCTTACCCAGAAAACCTGCATTTTCATTAACTTTTGGTCTGTTCAGGCCTTATCTTTTGATATTTACAGACGGGCTGTAAATATATATATATATATATTTATAACATTTTTAATGTCACTCCAAAATTTGTTCTGGGTACCATGATCGGTGCTCATTGACTTCTCCCGACCTCAGGTCACCATAAGGGTCACTGCATAGCTCATCTTTCCTGTGGAAATTTGCTAATAAGTACAAGTGCATGCAGTTCGTATAAATGTATTTGTCTAGAAGTTGAGTTTCAAATCTACAGTTTCTTTTTCAAAAAAAACTGAAATCTCCGCTGAAGCTTGAACTGTACTGCTCAGCTTTGCATTTAATGAAGATCTTAATAAATTAAAACGGAGATTAGGTATATTTTGTTCACAAATCAAGTTTTGTTTTTAGTTTATAGTTAAAGAGTGGTACTTATAGTGTTTGTGCTATTTTTACAGATGGACAACAACCCATGTATCCTTCAGCTCCAGTGATGCAGCATAATGCTTCCATCCACAACATTTAGTGCTAAGAGCTTCATAAACTTCTAATCATGTCACATGTTTTCCTTTTTTCTTAATTTTATAACAAACTGCTTCCGCCAAATCATATGACGATGGTGGCCTTGTATCGAAAAACATGGATCATATATTATAATTGTTAAGCATTACTTACAGAATTATACATTAAAATTCATGACTTTTTATCAAACTATCCCAACATGTTTTATTGTTTTTTTTTTTTAGAGTCCTTCCCGCCTAGAAAATTTATTTCGATTTGAACAACTGAAGCACTTGAAGAGTTAAAGATTGAAGCAATTAATAGTTGACTGCTGTTTAAGTTTTTGTAGTTTTAATTTAATTATGAAAGTAAATCGACATGAACTAATGATCGAGTCTAAACTAGAAATGGCTCAAAAAGATCAGCGTTAGACATTTTTTCTGCTCCGACAAATGAGCAACTACAATTCGGAACAGTGACTTTAACCCTTAACTCTTTCGATCATGGTGATCAGATCATTATAATGACCATCACAAACGATACTGGTTTTCTCCATTTAGAAATTGAACAATTCCATTGATTAAACAAATAAAAGAGCACTGTGGCGACAAAATCACACGATTTGAATAAAAACCAGGAATAAAAACAATAACTAAACAACTAAATTGTAAGTTATATGTAACACGTTACCCTTATGTACATTTTGATGACATGGTCATCATCCTCAGAGGGTTTTAACACTACTAAAGTATACAGACAATATTACAGAGCCCCCATACCGTTCAATTCAAGCTACATTAAATCTACTACAAGTATCTATTATTAACAATAAAAGCCTATTTCACAATAAATTATATTTAAATTGTATAATATAAATTATACTAAATTATTGTTAAATATATATAACGCTCTCATTCCCACGCTCATAGACAACAAACCTTTCGAGCAAAACATATTTGGTTCACAGGAAATGTTAGCTTGAAACATTCTCTACACAGACATATCAAAATATGTCTAAAATAGACTTCTATCACACAGATATCACGTGTAATAATTAGTAAGGCTGTTTATTGGTTAGAAAACTGACCACATGCAAGGGTCTACGAAACGCCCCACAACTTTAGAACTGTTTGTCCAAGTTTTGATTGGATGGCAGTTTTAGATACGGGAAAGTGTGATGCATCCATCAGTATATAGATATAACTCAGAAAAAATACTGGACGGGCTGTAGGGAGGGACATAGAAACTTTAAATTAACGGTCCTTTCGGCGTATTTCATTCGCGTGACATTTGCTTTTAAAAAACTCAAAACTAAAACGATGATTACGTATGTAAATATACGTTTTAGAAAGAAATTGTAAATACAAAAACAAAAGTTTGAAACATCACCTTTCCGATGGTGTTTGTCTTTTTGAGATTGGAAGATTTTTAATTGGTCAAATATTCGATACAATCACTCGTTACAAATGTGTTGTCGTAGCGATGTGTTTACGAAACGTGCGATCTGCCTTTTCTAGGGTAAAAAAAAATCCCCCCCATACGGTCGTCCTGGTTACGCCTATGCCCCCGAATATAACCTTGAGATTTTTTTGTTACTAACAATTATATATATGTAATTACGGTTTTTTGAAAATAACTCAAAAAGTATAATAGGTAGCAAAAAAATAGCTGTATACTTTTTTGTGAGGAATTTTCATCGGCGTTGTTTGGAATAAAAGAAATTTAAATAGCTTGACGTAATAAAACGTTATTGACAAAAAACCCTTTTTTAATTAACAATTAAACTACGTGGAATATGCGGTTTTCGACAAAAGGTGGGTATTATTATGTAATTTAAGCCCACAAATTTGTTTTGTAAATTGCCAAAATTTTTGCCAAACACTAAAAAAATTTACTTTTTTTGAATGACCTCACTGCTGACGAAAAATTGACCGATTTTGATGTTTCAGATCTTAAACTCTTCATAAGACTTTATATTTTTGAAATCATATGGTTTTGTATTTTTAACAATTTTTAAAATACTTTTTTTTACCGTTTTGTCGAAAAAACGTGTTTTTTGAAACGGCTTTTTATTAATAACTTTTGCAATTTTGATTGTATCAAATCGCAATTTGCTGCAAATTAAAGAAGAATCAAATACGAGCATTTAAAAAGAAAACAAAAATCCCGATAGCTCAAACAGGGCACATTTTATGGGCCTTTTTTCGTTTGGTACCGCTGCTCCGCATAGTCACAATATTTCGGAAAAGTACAAAAACCATAAGAATCGGTCAGATTTAAACTTTCTTAAATAATTTGGATATAATTTTTAGAATTCATAGTGATCGAGTATCCGCGAGTTAATTAAAACGCGAATTAATACATTGGCGACGTCTTTCGTGCGCCGTTCAAACAGAAAGCTACGTTTAAGACGTATCCCCCCCCCCCTGTTCGTATTAAAGAAGTTGACTTCGAATTATCCATATTTTTTTACATTGATATCATATTAAGTTCAAGGGACCGAACCTAAACTTCAAATTAATGGTAATTTCGAATTAAAGACGTAGTAGTAAAAAACCTAGATAGGCCATGGGCACTAACAAGCAATACACAGCAGCTGAAGCCAACTCCGCCATCTTTGTGAGGGCCAAAAGCGTAAAAAGCAGCATTTACACGGACAAAATTTTAATGCGCGCTTTTCAAATACACTGTCGTTTGACCAACTTACGATGAAGTTAAAATTTCGAAATTTTGCATCTAGACAAAACATTAGTGTTGAACAGTAATGGTGCAATTTAAAGTTGTAAAATAATTGTATTACTAATTTACCTTCAAGTTAAAGTTAAAACTTATATTATGTGGTTTTTAAATTGTGACATGAAAAAGTTGGTCTGTGAGAATTTTTTTTATTTTTCGGATAGAGAAGTTTTGTAAGCGACAAAGTTGTACTCCTTAGGCCGCGTCCTATCATTGTAACCAATACTATTATTACTGACTATTACTTAATTATTAAATACTTAATTACAACACTACTTCTGCTCAGATTAGTCTACCTATTAACTGTTCATAATTTGAATACTTTCAAAACATATAAGATGTAATTTTCATTCTGTATACTTCATTTTGTATAGTGCTTTTTATATTTGACACATTGAAAACATAGTTACATAGTCTAAAACCTTCATAAGCCTCAGAAAACTTGGGTCAACTACGAATAATTAAAAAGACTCATTGCAAATTCAAAAACATTTAATGGGAAAAATAACATTGTTAGAAAAATGACAAAAATGTAAAAAAAAAAACACAGCAACTTACATTTGACATTTATTGCCCTAAAAATGTTATAACTTTAGTTAAATTGTCGGAAACCTGAAAATGAATGAATATTTTATTGATTCTTATATTATGTATATTACATTATTGCACAAACAAAATCATAATTATTATATATATCTTATAAACTAAATTCAATAACAAAAGAAAAATAGCTCTATTTACAAAACAATTTAAACTACCTCGATGTTTTAAAAACGTGTTTGAGGTAGTGAATAAATAAACCAATTTAAAAAAGAAAAACACAAATACACACACACAAACACTATTTTTGTTAATAAAACTTTGAACATTGAATAAAATCTTGATTAAGTTTCCAACGATTTCTGTAATAATTATTCAAAAAGCATTACAATGTTACAAAATTATTATTATATTGATTACAGTTGGGATTTTTCATTTGAGCATATAATAATTTAACTATCGAAAAAAGTCCTAATTTAAAAATACTGTATATTATACAGTCGATTGTTAACCCAAACCTCTTGAAGGTTGGGGGGAGGTGCGATCCACCTCTTGGATACGTGCCTGCATTGATATTATATTCCGTGCTTCGCTACTGGAATAATATTTTTTTAGTTTGGTATTTATTGTTCACTGGCGGCAATAAAATTTATTACATTATTGCACAAACGAAATCATAATTATTATATATATCTTATAAACTAAATTCAATAACAAAAGAAAAATAGCTCTATTTACAAAACAATCATAATATAAGGAAACAATTTAAACTACCTCGATGTTTTAAAAACGTGTTTGAGGTAGTGAGTAAATAAAACAATTTAAAAAAGAAAAACACAAATACACACACACACAAATATATATATATAAAAAAAGGAAAAACAAACAAAAATACAGAAATTAGCTGACCGGCTTTCAGAAATATATTTAAAACTATATATTTTTAGTAAATTTAAAAGAACAAAAATTTTCCACTGCAGCTTTAAAATTACTTTCCAAAAGCACAAATTAAATACATACGATTTGGGGCGCAAAATCGTCAAAAGCGCTCGGCAGTAGGATGACTCAAGCTCGGCGCCGCCATCTTGGTGAAGATTCTCGCTAAAAAGTCGGCTTCAACGATCGTCTCCCATAGCCTATCTAGGTTTTATTATACTATGTAATCATTGATTTTTGTGCTATGGCGACTAACAATAAGCGGAAGCATGTTGTGATTACTTTCGCTGATAAATTAGCTGCTATCAATGAAATCGAAAATGGAAGTTTATTGAAAACTGTTGCGATTAATTTAATGAGTGATGTACTGTAATCGTAACAATGTAATTTTAACTTAAATAAAGAACATAAGTGTGGCTTACAAAGATATTTTTGAATTCGTTTTACTTTCAAAACTGTAGTGTTAGTGGTTCATGTCTTAACTGAAAAAATCGTTATCCGAAACGTCTCCCCCCCCCTTTAGTTCGGTTAACCGGGGTTTTACTGTAGTGTATTATTACTACATAAATATATTCATTTACTATCTGTTTATCGTTGATTTTGGATTGGTTAAGGGCCGCCATATTGAATTTTATTCCCATAAGAGCAATGCTAAAGAATAAGTATTTTTTTCCGTTAATTCGAGAAATAAATTTAAAAATTTGGTTTCATTTTGAAGTTCTGTCATGTTGATTACCCAATACTTTTCAAAAACCATTGTTTTGTTTTCATAAACGTATGATATAAATAGTAAACTTTATAAATATTTTAATCAGTTGCAAAAAGCCTTAGCAATCAATACCCACAATCTATTTTACTTTAAGAAAAAAATACAGGTTTCGTTTTTTTGACGAAAATAACACAAAAATATGCTTAAAAGTGAAGGATGGTTAGGTTAGGTTAAGATTGAAATTGCAGCCAAATTCGACGTTTTGAATTTAGGGACCCGAGCCTTAATTCAGACAGCCAACCACATTGTCACAATACTAATACTTTTCGTCACAACTTCCCAAATAAAGAACAAAAAATAATTACGTACCACTTTTGTTGATCGAAAGGCCAATCTCCTGCCATAAAAGGGGCCAGAATTGTATAGTCACACTGGCAACTATAATGACAACTATTTTCATAGGCATAACCAGGGGGGGTTTGAGGGTTATAACCCCCTCATCGTAAAAAATATTTCGCACTTTGTTTACATTATAATACGCTCTTAAGAGTAACTTTGTTTTCAACTCCTATGCAAATGTCAAGCTACAATATAATATTGCTAACATTATCTTTGGTCAAATTGGCCACTGGCACTTTATTTTATATAGATGCAGTGTAGTGTATCAAAGTATAGTATCTAGAGGCAGCACACGGAGTTTTGTCCGCCACGGATTATTTGCCATCGCCGTCATATCAACAGTGGCACGAAATAGAATATTAGAGCATAAATATTGGTCGGAAAAATAAGCGATCGGTTTATTTACCGCTGACGGTAGCTGTGTAGCCGCTCGCCGCCACTACAATCGACGGATTTTCCATCGTCTCCGCCGAAACAGTGGTGAACGTGACCAAATGCACGCCAATTTTCCTTATTTTAGTATTTTTTCGTAGAATAATATCCTTCACCCGCGTGTAGAAACCGACTTTCTTAAATAATTGAAAAATGTTTCTTCTAGGTCCTCAAATCAGTAAACACATTGTAGAAAGCTCCAAAATCTTTTCTTCTTTTATTTATTGATTGGATGAACCCAAATATGTATATTTTTTTGCTTCCTTTTTATCAGCGACGGAATAACAATAAAGTGAGAGTTGCTCTATGTTCATATCAATAAAACATTAAAAGAAATAATATATTACCAGGCGCTGATACAGGGGGAAGGTAATGGGTGTCATGACCCCCCCCCCCCAAAAAAAAAACATTTTTAAGGCTTGATTTATATGTTTGATTTAACCATACAAGCGCCAAATTACACTGTAGCCTACTAACTGTCGTCTCGGCCCGCCGAGCAAGTGGCAGGCAGCATTATTGTATCGTCTGATTGTGTTGAATATTTTCCCACTATAAATCATCCAATCTCAATAAAACAAAAACAATTGGAATGGAAATGTTTTAAACATTAACTTTTGTTTTTACAAATTTGTTTTAAAACATATATTTACATATTATGTAATCATCGTTTGTAATTGTAGTTGTCTAAAAAGATGACGCCGCGCGAGAAAACAAAAAGAAAAGACACAAAACTTTTCACTTTTCTAAGGCTCATAATCGTTAGACAGACTTTTTTTGAAAAGAATATAAAGTCACCTTTGGATTCGTCAAGATTTGAACTTTCCAACATAGTCTTCCAATCATTTGTCAACTTATAATTTTTTAGATATGAAGTTTTCTGTAAGTCCTGAAGATTTGACAGTTTTTCAACCAATGAGCAAGCATATTAGTTTTGTCTGTGAAATATGTACCATTGCGCCGATTGTCTTAACGCATTTAGCCCAGCCAATAGAGCAAAAAGAAGTATAATTTTGTTAATGAATTTAACAGCAAGCGACATCAACAGTGGCTTTAAGGGTAGCATAAGTGTATGTAAAAAACAAAAATTATGCGCATTTCGTATAAACAAAAATTACAATAAATTAGGACTGTTTCGTTAATATTATAAAAAATGACAAATGGATCAAGATACTTACTCTTAAAAACTACCATTTTTTAAAAGATCATATCTGTGTTAATTTACAATGTTAAGGGCAGATTTTTCAGAAAATTATTGTTTGTCATGTGTTCTTCAAACAGGAAGAAGATGAAATGTGTCGCATTAATAGTTTTTGCACAATTGCAGTATAAACAATGTAAACCATTATCTTGCATAATGCGCCCAATTAACCTGAGTGGCTCATTTTAAATTTACCAACCAGATTCTGAAATGAGACATTAAAATCTACAATTCGTATATCTACTATTTTTTAGTAAGGTTGATAAAGTATAATACAAATGTTTCAGAACATATCGCGAAACGTTTAAATTTGCGGTCGACTCCCATGGTAAATTTGGCAGAAGGCGGTTCTCTTCTGCCGTTCTCTTCTCCTCCGCATTATGCAAGATAATGGTTTAAATTGTTTATACTGCAATTGTGCAAAAACTATTAATGCGACAAATTTCATCTTCCTCTTGTCTGAAGTACACATACTAAACAATAATTTTCCAAAAGATCTGCCCTAAATATTGTAAATTAACAAAGATATGAACTTTTGAAAAATAGTAATTTTTAATAGTAAACTTTCCGACTTTTCTCGGTGAGAAATGATCCGATCGAGGTTTATGTGGATTTTTAATTCTCTACAAATGTATCGTTGGAAGTATCGTTATCCTTTCATAAATTTGTATAATATCAACGTTTGTCCAAATTTATTGTTATTTTTGTTTATAAAAAATTTCCTTGCTTGATAATTTTTGTATGTTATACACCTATGTGCTACCCTTAAGGGTCTGCAAGCTCCAGTAAACGAGAAAGCAACAGGAAACGCACTTCCGGTATCACTGTATCCCTATCTAAGCAGTGCAATTTCTTGCAGCTGAACGCTTTGACATTGCCTCATTTCTAGGCGTAACCAGGACGACCATGGGGGGGGGGGGTTATATCAACCGTGAGGGGGAATTTTTATAACCCTAGAACCCACTCCCGGCTGCAACAACACATTTCTTTGTAACGCGTGATTTTATCGAATATTTGACCCACTAAAGGTATTCCAATCTCAAAAAGACAAACACCATTGAAAAGGTAATGTTTCAAACTTTAATTTTTGTATTTACAATTTCTTTCTAAAACGTATATTTACATACGTAATCACATAGGCGTAACCAGGACGGCCGCATGGGGGGGTTACAACAACCGGGGGGGGGGGGGGATTTTTTACCCTAGAACCGGCAGATCGCACGCTACGACAAAACATTTGTAAGGCATTTGTATCGAATATTTGACCCACTAAAAATCTTCCAATTTCAAAAAGACAAACACCATTGGAAAGGTAATATTTCAAACTTTAATTTTTGTATTTACAATTTTTCTAAAACTTATATTTACATACGTAATCATCGTTTTAGTTTTGATATTTAAAGCAAATGTCACGCAAATGAAATACGCCGAAATGACCGTTAATTTCCAGTTTCTATGTCCTTCCCTATAGCTCGCCCAGTATTTTTCTAGTTATATCTATATACTGATGGATGTATCACACTTTTCCCTATCTAAAACTACCATCCAATCAAAAATCGGACAAATAGTTCTAAAGTTGTGGGGCTTTTTGTAGACCCTTGCAATTGGTCAGATTTCCAACCAATAAACAGCCTTACTAATTACACGTGATATCTGTGTGATGGAAGTCTAATTTTAGACATATTTTGATATGTATGTGTAGAGAATGTTTCAAGCTAACATTTCCTGTGAACCAAATATGTTTTGCTCAAAAGGTTTGTTGTCTATGAGCTTAGGAATGAAAGCGTTTCGACGTTCTCAAACAAAGGCTGTAATTTTAAATTAACGGTTATTCCCCATGCAGCTTCATATCCGACCGTTGTATACCAAGCATGAGTGGGATGTTTCTATATTTCTCCTCACTTTTGTTATTCAAATAATTCTATGTCAAACACTTTTATTAAACAATAATTTACAAGTATACAGTTCAATTCTTTGATTTATTCTCTACACTTTGTTATAATAATATTTCATTTTTGGGCAAAGTATATATTCCTAAATTACGTTTCAAACTTGGCATAGTTTTGATAGCAGTCTTGTAGTAGGAAAATAAAAACTGGTATTTTCAAAATAAGATATTTGAAGATAAATATTTTTATACAGTTCTATTTAAAACTTTTTTACATTATGGAAATAAATTTATGGAAAAAATTTAATAAAATGTTTACAACTTTTTATGTAGACCTAAAATTGAAACTTTACCTTTCGTAACTGAACATTTTTTGTTTCTTGAGCTAAAAACTTAGTAAATTTTACATCCATCATTTTTTTAATAGCATACATAAATTCTTTGAACCTTTCTCTACAGAAAAGCTGTGGAACACTTTTTTATTATGGTTCATTTACTATTTTTGGCGAATTTAAAAAAAAATGCTTGTAAACGCCAAAAAAATCAATTTTCGTTACATTGTTGGTTCTAGGGTTAAATTAAAATGCAAAATAACACGTTTTAGGCTTCCCAAAAGTACTTTAAAACGATACAGGTATGTATAATTTTCCACTTCTAATTGTGATTCAGGCCTACTTTAGAATAATTAAGAATAGCAACCATGATTCATCCCCCGCCAAATATTTCCGTGCGCTGCCTCTAACCTCATAGGCTTGGAACACGACAATTTTTTTGCCGACTGCAGATTAGTTACCGTCCCCGCTCCTAAAAAGCATCATTGGGATCATTAAACTGAAATGTCTAGTGCATCAATCACGAGGTGTGTTATGTAGTATAATATTATTTATTTTATTGTTTTATTGATATGAACAGAGAACCACTCTCGCTTTATTGTTATTCCGTCACCGATTGAAAAGGAAGCAAAAAAATATAGTTATTTTCGTTCGTCCAATCAATAAATAAAAGAAGAGAAGATTTTGGAGCATTCTACACTGTTTCCTGATTTGAGGAACTAGAAGAAACATTTTTCAATTATTTAAGAATGTCGGTTTCGTCATTTGACGAACTGCACATGCGGCT
>JAGFPH010000870.1:53623-64031 GCA_018207615.1 Philaenus spumarius
TGCCCTTTTAAATATGCCCTGGAAATAAAATTGACATTTCATTTTTGTTTGTTTTTTGTTTTATAATAATGACAACATTTTCTTTCATTTAAAACAAACAGCACTAAAATCGGCCCGGTAGATCTTCAGAAATAGCTATCAATAGGAGTTTAACATAAAACAACAACAAAACTCTAACTATTAATTATAACAGTTGTTGAAGAGCAATGTTTATCCCGTAAGAGAAATGTTAAATTTAAAACCATTTATTTCGTTTATTTTTCATCATAAAATTGTTTGCTACCACAATGCAAGTTCAAATTTTAACCTCAGTCACAATACGCATCCGTTTTGCGTGTATCATTTTTTTTAAATCCCGTTCTTTTGTGACACAATTGACATTTTTTTACCAAGTTTTAACTTTTCCTTATACAATAAAAAAATTTACCGGTATAATTAAAAGTGAATCGCAAGCCTGATCCGCAATTGTATAAAGAATATTTAGTTTTTTTTCAGCACTCGATTACAAAAGATCGATTTATAAAATGGTTTTAAATGAGGCAATGTTAAAGCGCTCAGCTGCAAGAAATTTAGATAGGCTACAGTTATAGAGTGAAGCCCTGGAGTCGCCGGTCGCTTTCTTTTTTACTGGATAACTGGAATAGACTCAGCAGTGAGCAGACCCTTATATTTATATCCATCAATCCATCTTGGAAGTTGTAGTGGGGGGAGTGGGAGCTGCTTACTGATAAGTGCAGACTCTGCTGAGCTCGTAATCCGCCACAGAAGAATACCGTACTCAACATTCTCGCAAATTAGGCTTCCTCGAAATCTGTAGCATTGCATTCGTGATTATATCCCGACAATCTACGAGTTTACATCGAAGAAAAGTTCGCGCTTTTTTGTTTAGTTATCACATTCGCATCTACAGACTGCCCATTCATGGGGTCCTTTCGGAAGGGACTACGTACTGTATCTGTACATTCTGTGGAGAATAATTTTGATTTTGATATAATTTTGTAAGTACAGTAACTACAGTTTTAATTTATAGTTGATACGATTGTAAATGAACACATAATATTTCTAATTACAGGGTATTGAGTTTTCTAATATGAAGCTTTTGTTTCTTTGTAATCAATAGTCGTTTAATAATTTTCTCTGTCTTTATGGTACAGTATACAAAATAATAACTTTTACACAATTATAGATACGTCACTGTTTATGTGCTTTTTATATTAATGTACTGTATTAATTACAAACGGAGTTTCTATTTTGGCTCAACATTAAGGTTTAAATAAGAGGAAACATGTTGTTTATTAGTTTAAGTTCGCTAGGCCTATTTAGTGTAGGCCTAACTTCACATCACGCGTCATTACTAACCTAAAAAGAGTGATTTATAACAACTAGGCCTGGTCACAGATAAATGAGTAATAGCTTTGATTATGGACGTTCTAATCAAGGGTAATAGTTTCATTTACCTGTGCCCTGGTATAGCAGTGTTTTATTTAGCAGTGTATCTGTATCGTTATACCATAACAATATACTGAACATAAGGGTTTTCTATAATAGGCCTTTTTTAATTCTGAACCATTTTTTTACATTCATAGAACCTAAAAAGTTGTTTGCACTTATAAGAATTGGCAAAAAATAAATTTTACATACATTTTTGAGATTTTTAGTTTTTTTAGGCAAAAAATATGTTTTAAAAAATCTCTTATTATAACTTTTTTACTACTGAACCAACTTGGCCATTTGATAACATGTTTTAAAGTACCTGTATAAAAATCACTAACTTTTGGGGTATAGTCATTTTCTTACCACTAAAAGTTTAGTAGTTATGATCTTACAAAAAAAAAAATGTATATGTATAAAACAAATTTGTGATTTACATATTTAAAAAAAAACTCTAGATGAATAAAAATACCCCAAAAGTTGCACTATAGGCTACTAAAGATGTGGTAAAAACTGCATCACTGTAGCTTTAGCAGTTAAAAAGTTATAAGAACGTTTGTGTAAAACATATCAATATTGAAAAGTTGCGGGAAATCGAGTTTAAAGATTCCATTAGTTATTTTAGCAGCCATAGAGGGGAATAACTTGCACAACCAGTATTTACAGTCAAGATATGTTTTACTTACATATTGGAGGCATTTAAAGCCTAATAGTAAACATTGTTGTCCTGCTTTGCAATTATAAAAAAAAAATAAAAAATCTGTTTACTCCAAATAGCAAACAAAGAAGTTCAACTCGACCAAAAGTAGGTGCGCGCATTGCTTTGAATAATTTTTTCACACTGATATAAAGAACTTTTGTGGCATATGTTATGTTTTTCTTAAATCAGGAAAAAGAAAAAAATATTTTGGTTTTTTTTTTGGAAAATGGTAATTTTTCAGTAGGGAATCCCCTTAAAAACCAAATTGCAATTACCCTAGTCTTTTTATTTTGTCTTATTGCCTGGATTAAAATTGTTGATCTTCCATTTTCCCATATTTCTTTAAAATATCTTATAGAAACTCTGTTTTATAAGATATATATATAAACCCAACCAGTTCTTATACCAGCCAAACAGAACATTTTGTTAATCCCAGTGTCCCAATGCCCCAAAAGTCATATTTTAACATGTTAAATCTCATGGATTCATATGAACGATTTTGTCCTAGAAATTAATTTAATAACTAAATTGAAAGAATATGAACAAATTTAAGTACCGGTACTGTAACAAACAAGTTTGGTGTGGGTCATGTCATATGATATTGATACATCTATTCCATGCTACAATAGTTTTAAGTTTTATACATACAAGAAAGTTATATTAATGAGATGTGCTCAACCCAAAGATAATATAGCTTGTTCTCAAAACATCTGGAAATACACTAAATACAGAACAACTTGCTTCCTTTATATTAGATAATAAACAAATATCACAACAGAAAGAAAGTATGAAATTTTCATAAAATGTGTTTAAAACCTATATAATTTAATTTTTAATCAACTTTATCAATCAATTAGCACAGTTATTGGAAATTTTTGTATTTAAATGTATTTAGTACTGTATTTAATTTTGTACGACTTCAAGGTAATCTATAAAAAATAAGTAGCCTAATATAGCTACCAAGAAAAGAAAGACGGTTTATTACTTAGTCTTCTTAGGTCTCTTCTAAATGTTAAGTATATTTTTGTGGTTGTAGATAAACAAACTAAAAGGATAGGCTAAGGTATCTATATATTAATAGGCAAGCACAAAACTTGTCATCCTTTTTTCTCAGCTTGTGTGCATCGTAGGAGAAATTCGTGCATACCGTTAGAAAGGTAGTGTCAGATGAGCAGAATCCCATTATAATTTACATCGGTCCTCAGGGATACGCCCCAGTGGCCCTCAAAGTTTCAATGTTAATCTTATGGAAGGTCAATCTTAAGGAAGAAGAAGAAAGATTTCTTTTGATTTTATCAGGAGCACAAAAAACAGCTGTTCGTATGAAAAGCTTAAAACAGCTGATTTTGATCAACAGCTGATTTTGATCAACAACTGATTTGGATCAAAAACTGAATATAATTTTAGGTTAGGTAAATCAAGCAATAGCGAAGCATTGCCGGGTCCACTAGTATTTTTTTTAAATATGCTATTGTCAATAAAAAATATCTGTGTTTGTTTTTTTCATTCTTTATTGGATATTGATTCTTCCCAATTAATGCAAGTTGTTCTATGTTAAATTTATTTTTGTATGAGTTTGCTGTATTGAATTGTGTTTTTGCCTCATCATGTATTTATTTAAATCTTCATTATGGCAGAAAATATTGTAAACTATTTACTAGTCTTATAAATGAAGGAAACCTTGAAGAAATTAAGGCACTTAAACCCATGCAGGGTTTAACTAACTAAGGTGCAAAATGCCTGTTATTCGTATTTTATAATAAATGACTTCAATTTGTGCATCAAATTCTTGTAGGGTTTCAAAAAATAAACTACAATATGTTTAAATAAAGTTAAGGGAACTTATTTGATTCATAGCAGCTTGAGAATACAAGAATATAACATTTTTAGACAAAAACTTATTTTTATGACCCCTGTAAAATCTGAACCTGTTTTGATTATCACCTACTATAAAGCAAACCTTATGTTAAAATGATAACAGTGCACATTTTAAAATGAATGGGTGTTTTCTAGATTTGTATTTTACCAATTTTTTAATTAATAAATTTAACAAGTTGTGTCCACTCTGGCCAAACATGTTCAGAGTGCTAAGTTTTAATCTTCTAGTCCTGAATGTCTCATTGTTTTGGAGGTTGAGGTTTTGAAATGATCTATCTGTAAAATGTCAGGCCTAAGTTTAACATTTAGTGTTTTTATACGTGCTGCAAAAATAAAATACGTGCTGCCAGATAATTGTTTCATAAAACTATTTCAAGTTCATAAAAGGTACAGTAGGCCTATTTTTGTATATTGTATTAAGGAAACTTTCTCAAAATGCAATTTTTAAGCATGAACATGTCGTTATTTTTTCGACAATCAAACTTTTTTGTTTAACAAACTTATACAGCTCACATGTTTCCCCAGTTAGGACGCACCTTATAGAAATACACAAATAATTTTGTGTTGAAAAAGGAAATTGATATTTATGGGAATTACATGGATTTGTTTTAAAATGTCTTCAAGGTTTGTATTTTGTGAGGTATTTTCAGTCCAAATAAAATTTGGTGTTTTTTCCTAAATGTAAACAACATTTGCTAGAGAAGAGTAAGTAATTTTGTAAGTAGGCCTACTATATTTAAATATTAACAGGAAGCTACGAAAATATTTATTTGAATGTAGAAGTACACATGTGCAAATATTGTAAATACAAATTTTGTTTTTGCTCGTAGCCTAATACTTTTTGTCAGTACAGAAAGAGTGCTAGGATCTTCATAATTAATTGGATAATCTTTTAAGTGGAATTGGATAAGTGCAGAAGAATGGAAGATAGTACAGGATCTACTGTGTGCATCCATCAGCCAAAGAATCTCATGAATAAAATAAATATAGTAAAATAAAATCTCATAGTAAAATAAATATTGAGCTGGAATTGTGAGAAAAATAAATATACTAGGTATAGTACTAGGTATATCTTCAATAACTAAGTTATTGTTTGATTAACGACATTGTCGTTGAAACATATTTGAGTAAATTTATTGCTCGTTAGATTCTGAGTCCAAGTTTTATTTTGTCAAGTAGGCTATATAAATATTATCTTAAGTCAAGCTCAATATTTATTTAGCCTATATGTAGCAATACACAACAATTTCACCAAATTCATATACCATTTGAATATACAGGGTGTATCAGAGCGGGTGGCAGGCTTTGTATAGCATTGAAAGGAGAATACTTATTAGACATTTAGTTTAAACTGATAACCCCCTATTTCAACTCCAAGGAATTCAGGGAAAATGTTTTCAACGATCTAAAATCCCCAAAAGGGTATTTTTGGGGGTGTGGGTTGTTTTTCGGAAATTTTCAAATGTAAAGGTAGGTCATCGTGTTGTACCTCATTTTAAAGGTCTCGGTACATTGATCATTAAAACAAAATTTATTCATTTATCTTGCACCGTCAATACAGGGTGGCCCAAAACATCATAAAAACTTAAATTTACATATCTTTTTACATCTGACATAAAAATTTTTTTCAACAGCTACAATTTTTAAAGTACATTGACAAAGATATGACCTTTCAAACAATACCTAATTTTGGCTTAAAATTTATAGAAAAATATTGATTTTCTCTTTTAAAAATGATGGGTTTTAGTTGTCAACATTAAATTATAACAAAATTTAAGCTAACATAAAATAATAACTGTAATAACATTTGTAACAAAGAAATATGAAACAAATTTAATAATAATACCACAGTAGCGATGGAAGCGCCCCCACTTTTAAAGGAATGAAGAATTTGTTTGACTGATAACGAAAAGATAAGGATCATTAAGTTAGATGCTCATTCATGAGTATTCCTGGTGTATTGTTTAAACTTGAGTCATTGTTTAATCTGCCTGTACTGCACCCGGTCAAAGTCTATTAAAGGTTCAGTGCAGGTTTTGCTGTTGCTTAGGCAGTTTGTTTTGACAATCGTTCTGTGTTGGTGGAGTTTGGTATCTTTGTGCAGTGTCAACTTGGCGTACACAAATAATGGAGCTTTTGACAAGTGATCTCATATTCTATGGACAGGATAGCTAAGTTTGTCAATCTGTTTTACTCATACTTGACCACAAATAGTTTTTGATGATCTTTGGCTTGCTTATAGGCTACTACGCTGACAAGACGCAACACTGACTGACATTGTCAAAAATATCCTCAACGCTATTTTGATATTTGGATAGGCATCTCTCTTAATCCAAACTTTGAAATCACAAAAATGGGAAGCCTTGTCAATGTGCTTCACCACCTCTTTCGCGTGAAACTTGAAAGCAGCTACCCGGTACTTCGTTTATGAGCTCAACTTTATCAACGTGTCTACTGTACATGGCACCAAATTCAGCTGCTCACTTTTCAAGAAAAGAAACAGAGCATTCACTCAATTACTTTCCTGACAAACAACTGAAGTCTGATGAAATTGTGTGGTAAATGTGCCCCCTGTTTTCCATTTCACTAATATTTTATCAAATACAGTGTTACATGTTACACTCCATAACAAAAAACTTATCAGAACTGAACAGTTGTGCTTCGTGTTCGGACATCCTCTTGACTTTTCTCAGCCTCTTAACAGCAAAACGGTTTGAGATGTCAATAGAGTCACAAATTGCTTTGGCTTTTTCTGTGTGTTTTTAATACCTCCTTTACGTAAGTCTTTAAACTTTTGTTGACTCATCATGCTCTTCATCGGCACCCCCATTGCATTGTTTTGCTGCTGTCAACTCGAATGGAAAGGGAAGGAGGGATGGAGGATAAAGGTTTGTTGCTTTGGGTCTGGCGCTGGCTCGACACATCGCCCAACAGTATGGCAAAGGTCAAGGTACATTGCAGTTACAAGCTAGATTTTTACTTACATGGCTGCTTTTTGTTCATTGACATAATATTACAGATAGTTCAAGTACAGTAGTTTTTAAGAACCTGAAAGATTTCTTCCATTAACGTGGAATTTTTATTGCTTGATAAATTGCAAAAGTCTAAAAAAAGGAGGTATTTTTCATTCATGGTTAATTTTGCGCCCTCTTTGTACCTGCACCCTTGGTGGGGGCACATCTCGCCACTGCCTAGCTCCGGCTCTTTTTTCAATGTCTCTTCAGTTCTAAATTTGGAAATGCAGTAGGCCTACTAAAAACACTCCTCTGTAAAATCCTACCACGAAAGGTAAAATAACCAGGTTGTGACACTCGAAGTAACAGACACGACGAAACTATAAGGTCCTGTGTTACCACTTCGCAATAACAGTAGGAAATATAAATATAGACGCCTAATACAGAAATAAGATTACATGATTTTTTTAAGAAAGTAAAAGGAATTTCCTCTCGTCTGCAAATTTATCAAGTTTTCTGTTTATTTGTACAGTAACAGGCTTCTATTCCCCACATTTATCCTACAAGATCCCTAACTAAGTGGTTCCTATCAGTTCCCTACAGTACATCCTCTTTGATTGTATTAGGCAGTCCGCTCATGGGTCATTGCATATGCTACGCGTGATAGAGGCGTTTGACAATCGTCAAGCGTGTAAAATAACGATTGTCGTTTCCCTCGTTCTACGTCCGCACACGGGTCGTCAAGGAATCGACAGTTTGCTCCATTCCAACTTTCAGGGTTATGTTTACAACATCAATCATTACAATTTCTTGTGAACTTGATTGTTTTAAATATGAGTTATAGAACTAATGCATGTTATAATACGTTATAAAATTTGCTTTGAGGTTAAAAAGTGTATAAAAATACAACCTTTCATTATCAATATATTTGTTTATACAATTTTAAAGAAGAAATACCTATTCGTTTAGCTTCGGAAACATTTGTACATCTTCGTATAACATATAAACATATATGATTATTAATTTTTTCACTATAATGTAATAACTTCTAAATCATTTGATCTATTAATATGAAATAAAAAGAGATTAAAAATTAATATTTGTATCTTTCTTTAAATATGTAATCTATAAATATAAAAGCCAAATCCACTGACTCACTGATCACGATTTCTCAAAAACTACTGAACGGATTGGAACGAAATTTGGTATGTACCTTCCTCTAGGGCCATAGGTGCTCGCTAAGAAAGATTTTCAAAAATTCGAAATTTTAGGGAAGGTTTGGGGGGTCAAAGTTACTAAAAAAACCACCGAACGGATTAGAATGAAATTTAGTACGTAGCTTCCTCTAGGGCCCTAGGTGCTCGCTAAGAAAAGGTTTAAACAAATTCGAAATTTTAGGTGAGGTTTGGGGGGGTCAAAGTTACTAAAAATCCCCATAAGAAATACATAATATAATATATTTATTGATATAATATATTTTTTGTTAATATTCATTTAACTTTGATTTGTCTATCCGTGCAAAGCCGGATCGGGCCAGCTAGTAAAGTATATAATACACAATTTTAACAAATATGCCTACAGTTTTATAATCCTTATAATATATGATATATATATTTATCTGTGTCATATGTATAGGATATGACTATATTTAAAAAATACATAAATTATCTTTTGCTAATTTCCAACTACGCTTTCTCTACAACATTTTTTCTCGTATAACTAGGTTAATCATAAATTCCCTATATTTTTCAGCCTCCCCTTCGAATTGAATGTTTGCAACCACCCACGTGCGTAATCGTTAAACTTGAGGGCTGCAGTGCAGAACGCTTGAAACGCACCTACAACGAAACATCTACGCTTCTCACTCTTGAGGATTGCTTGACGCCCCGTTAGCAGTCCACCGATCATTTACCTCGGCGAAAACGACCAGGCGTACAAATAACGCTTCCTTGACGATAGTACAATGATCCGTGTGCGGACTGCCTTAGTGTTATTTGAAAATTATAAAACAATTTTTAATTTTATTCTTTATAGTTTATTTTATTTTTGTTTCAGTTCATCTTTGATACTCCTTATTATATTATTTACTTGCAAACACTGCCTGTGTCCAAAGAAGAAAGTACAGGTAATTTTATAAAAATTTCTTATTTTGTTAGGAGAGAGGTTGATAAGTTATTATTATGAAAAATATGTTGTTTTGTAATTATACAATATACTAGGGGAGACCATACATGCTTTGCATGCCAACCCCCAGAGCTTTACCTCTAAGCCTTGGTTTAGGGGCACAAGCTAAAAAATATTTGTTTAAATAACAAAAAAATGTTTATGATGAGTCAAGAAAAGTGTTCATTTAATTTTCCTTTATACAGTTTATTGGTGTGCGTAATTATTGTTCATTGAAGTTTTGTGTAGTTTTGCAATGAGTTACAGTAGGCGTTGGCAGTGGCGTAGAGTGTGTCTGATGATAAAATAATTATCGTGTTTTAAAATTGTAGTGTAGATGTCTACAATGAGCCATGAACCAAAACCTGGTGTCACAGAGTTTCAAAAAAGCATCAATAAAAAGAAATGAAAACATTATAAAGCAGATTCCTAAAACAAGCTTTTTTAATGCCCTGCTGAATGTGAAATTATGAATGACAATATAAACAACAGTGAAAATTTAGCATCAGTTTCTTCTGCCACTTCTACATTTTAGGATTCTTGAGAAACCGATCCGGTATAGGAGTGGGGATTTGATTTAAGAAGTGTGATAATTTACGTTGTTTTCGAATCTGGCTATATGGAATGTAAATTAAAAACTACGAAATTAAGTGTTCACAAGAGATTATAAATATATAATAATATAATGACGATATAATTGTGAAATAATAATAATATTGTATGATAATATCTGTTATTGAAACCGCTTACTGTTATTGTGGCTTAGAATTTTAATATTTTTAAATGGTCTCTTGGATCAAAAGGTTTAATTTGTGAAGGCACATGAAATCAAGTTAAAAACATCACTTACCAAGATTAAATATAATAAATCGGTCGTTCATAATGCACCTTGAGCATTTCCACTTGACATTCACAATTTTTTTAAAAAAAAGGTTACAACAAAGACAAACAGATTGAGATATTCAATTATATGTGTATTAGGAATACAATATATACTGACTTCCTCTTCTGACACCAGATGTGACGAGCTCCCTCTTCTGACAGCAGATGTGATAGGCTCCCTCTTCTGACACCAAATGTAACGGCTCCCACTACTGACACTAGATGTAATGGGCTCCCTCTTCTGACACAAGATGTGATGGGCTCCCTCTTCTGACACCAGATGTGACGGGCTCTATCTTCTAACACCAGATGTGACGGGCTCCCTCTTTTGACAATAGATGTGACGGGCTCTACTTCTGACACCAGATGTGACAGGCTGAGCTCTTCTGACACCAGATGT
>JAGFPH010000870.1:73159-97047 GCA_018207615.1 Philaenus spumarius
AACGCTGCGCGAGAAGGGTAGCATCTATACGAACGCATTTAGCGCCAGCGTTGTCATCACGTGGTTTTCGACTTTTTCAAGTGAAACTGTGTTTTAAAGCGTATCTGAGTGTGTGATTGTTTGATTTAGACCTAAGCAATGTATGCCATTGAAAAACTTTATTGCTGAAGTGGAGAAGAGACCGGCAGTGTTTGATGTTAAGTCAAAAGACTATTCCAATAAACAAATAATTCGACCACGCAGCTGAACCGCTGATGTGAGTTGAGCAAATTTCCAAAATTAAGTTTATATGCCTATGTTTTAGGGTTTCAACTAACAATTTGGGAAATAGGTCTACTCACGAAAGCGTTGATCAGTTGTCTGTGTGTACGCAATATATTAGTAGAATTTGTTTGCGCCTAGTGGCCTCGCGAGTTTTCATTACTTGGCTTGGAACCGGATACTTTTATGGTATTTTACGTTTTGGTCGATTTTGGGGGAACCAAGCGAGCTATAAGGTCGCGTAAAAAAAATGTGCAGAATAACATCCTACATTTATATTTTTAGAAAAACACTAAAAAAAATTTATTCTCGTAGTAAAAATCTCAAAAAATAGTTACTTCCGGTCAAAAAACGTACTTCCGGTTGTTGGATTTTTTTGGCTAACGAACTCGTCCGAGCCACGTAGACAACCAACACGTATACCAAATTTGGACCAAATTGGACTTAAAATGCGGCCGCTAGAGTGCGAACACATATATACATATATATATACATATTATGAATTTTAATGACACCCCAAAACGTGTTCTGGGGACCATGATCGGTGCTCATTTGCTACTCCCGACCTTGGGTCTCACCATAAGGGCCACTGCAATAGCTCATTTTTCCTATGGAAATTCGCTAATAAAAGCGCAGTGCTGGGCCGATATTGGAAGAGCGATGTATGAAAATTGGGAGGAAATTTCAGTACACTTCCAGCAGGTACTGAAAAAATAAAGCACCAATCTGCACAGCATCCATATTGGTGACTGAACTGACGGTTTTCGCGTTCGTATAGAAGGTCCACTGCTGAGCGTTGACGCTAACAGCGCGACGCATTTAGCGCCCGTATAGAATGTCACCACTATTGTCGGGCGTTGGCGTTAGCGCAATGCATTTAACGCGACGCATTTAACGCTCGTATAGAATGGGCCTAAGAAAGCTATAGAAGGAGAGATTAGAAATCCTAGACCATCTACTTCAACTGAAACCAGAACCAACGTCCCAATAGAACATTCCGAAACTGAAAACCCTGAATCTAGCACAATGCAACCTACTGTAAGCCTAATAGATCAAATGGCAATATTAATTCAAAACCTACAATTAAATATTGACCAGAAATTTAAAGAAAATGAACTAACGTTGGAATCTAAATTCAAAGAAAATGAATTATCACTAGAATCCAAATTCAAAACTAATTTAAATCTAACACTAGAATCTAAATTTAAAGAAAATGAACAAAATTTAGAATTAAAATTTCGGCAAAATCAAATAGAAAATCAAACTTTCATAAGCAACAGTTTCCAAGAAATTCAAACCGAATTAGAAGAAGTTAAAGACTGCCTAACTAATCAAATAAATAAAGTAGAAGCACAATTTACATACAAACTAAATGAAATTGAACAAACTATTGAAATTAATAGCAAAAGAATTGAAACTATAGAGACACGATTAGATGAAACCATAAACAGTAGAATTTTAAACGAATCACTAAATAAGCAAGAATGCACATTAGATAGTAAACTAAAAGAGACTAAAACAAGTTTAATTAATGAAGTCCAAAATATGATAGCCGACTTACCTAAAAGTAGCGCCGAAACCACAATTCCGACTCCAATTAACGTAATTTGCAATGCAAGCAATCACGACGGCAACAATCCGATTACACCCACACTTCCACATTTCAACGGAAGGCACAGTAACCCTAATGAGTATTTATATAGAATAACTCGATATTACGAACGATTAACCAATCGAAAGATTACTCAGACAGGAGACAATCAAGATTGTCTATTCGACATCATTGAGAATAGCTTTGAAGGTGCCGCAGCCAAGTGGTGGCAGTTAATCAAAGACGACATACAAGACTTTCAACAATTTAGCACGGAATTTTTAGCTAAATTTTGGAATCGCGATGTGCAGAGAGGTACGAGGCAGAAGTTGGAGTTCGAACATTACAGGCCAGGAGGAAAGTTATCAAGGAGCGAGTATTTTATCGAGAGAGTCCTCACCATGAAGTCAATGACACCACAACCGAAGGAGGAGGATATCATTGCAGCGCTAGTAGAGCATTTCGACCAGCGAATTCAGGACGCGCAACGAGTGCAAAATATAATGAGCATCAAGGAATTTGCAGATCTACTGCAGAGAGAGGACACTGAAGAGACAAACGCAGGAATACGGAGACGAAATTATTCGAACGCCAGGGGAGGAGCTAGCAACCAAAACGTCCGATCCAGCCAGCCATATCAACATAATGGATACCAGAACAATTCGAGGAATCCACAATTTAAACCGGCTGAAAACAACAACAACAGATATAAGACTCCGAGAGATCACCCCTATAGCAACCCACCCAGATTTCAACAGCACCAGCGACCAAATCCCTACCAAAATGGACCTTACCAGCAGAATAACCCAAAATACGGACAACCAAAATGGCAACCACAATCTAGACCATACGAGAGGCAACCTGGACCGATCCAAAGCAACTTTAGATCCATGCCACAGCAAAACATAAGAGCCGGTTACCAGAACAACAATTACCATGAGAGGAGACAGAACGCCTACCCAACACCCGAACAGCAGAGGGTATGCCAACTTATTGCTACGAACACCAGAACAGAGACGACAACCAGAGACGAACCAGCCAAGGAGAATAGCACTGACCAACCAGCGTTAAACTCCAAAGCACTGGCGTAGGAAATAACGATGAATCATTTAACGGCTGTACAAGTGAAGTCGACCCCCAACATCCACATAGTACTTCACATCATGCTCCAGTGCAAATAAATCAAATAAAATTCGGACACATGCCAAACGACAACATCAAACATACACACTATAAAATCCTAAACATGTATTGTGACAGAGAATTTTTGTTACAAGAAGACAACCCGGAAACAAATGACCAACTAACAAATTACAAATGCCCAGAAATTGAAATGAAACTTAATGGAATTCCAACTAAAACATTAATCGACACAGGTAGCTCTATCACGTGCATATCAGACACATGGTTCCAAAACAACAAAGAAAATCTAAAACATTTCGAACAATTACCAGTCAATAACACCTATATAACAACAGCGCTAAATAACAAGTCCAAGAAAATTTCATTCATAATTCTATTACAAGCTGAAATACAGCATATACAATTCGACATACAGTGCATAATAGTGCCGTACTTAGTAAAAGACTGTATAATGGGAATGGACATGATAAGAATGTTGAGAATGGTTATAAACTTCGATGAAAACACATTGAGAATATGCGATAAGCACAATGAAATGTTAAAAATGAAGTTTGGAAGCGAATACAGAGACTCGATGAGATGCAGAATTTTACATTACAATCGAAACAATGAAGAATGGATAAGAGACGACGCACATACGACTGAAGAAAGTAAAACCGAAATGGAAAATGTAGTAAAAGATAATGAGAATTTGGAACCTAACGAAAAACACCAGATAGTCGAACTAATTAAGAAATACCATTCAATATTTTCCGAGAAACCAGGTCGATGTCGACTATACCAACACCATATAAGAGTCGAAAACCCCGAAAATTACAGAGCACAGACATACCCCATCCCAATCAACTTACAAGATGCGGATGAAAAAGAAATACATAACCGATGAACTTGTACAGACCAGATAAACTAATACAAATGATCAAAAGAAAGACCTGATAACCAACAGCAAACCAAATATAAAAACAACCATACGATACGATCTGAGAATCAGAATAACAAATAGTATTCAAATCCAAACAAGATAAAGTGTAATATAAATATGAACTATGTAAAAATAACCCATATGTGTACTAATATAACCTATGTGTCAACCAAGATAATTATATCAAGACTATGTAAAATATAACCTCAAAAGTAAACATACAGTGTGAATATTTGTGTCAACAGAACTAAGTGAACCCTAATCGACACAATCCACTACCAGTGTGACAAACGAAGTGTTTCTCAAAATAACCATATTATAACTTCTCAAACAGACTAATATATTATTCCCCATAACCCCAAAACCCAAGCACGTCTAAATGACAAACATTATAGTGTTTCCCCAACAAGTGTTGTACCCAGTGTAAATAAAAAGCAAAAAAAAAAAACTATATTTGAACTATAAAGTCAAAGCAATCCCCAATCCAGTGTACATAAACCCCTACTAATTACAAAAACTCATCACAAAATGAAGTGTAAGACAATATTATCCCACCATTTAATTACTATTAAATGTTCACTCTCAAACAGAGATAGCCTAGTATTAGAAACTGTAAATAGGATAAAACAAATGTTAAATTTTCAATACTGCTGAAATCAGAAGTGTACATGTTAACAATATCTGTGACGAAAGTCAAAACATTACCCAACAAGTATTTATGTTAAGTTAAATCAATTGTTAATGTTAAGTTGTTATTTAATTTAGTTATGTATTTATGTGTCATATTGTGATTTAATACAATTATTAAACAAATTTTTAGCTCAATTAATCGCAAAAATTAATTTAAGGGACTATTTATAATATTACAAAATCACAAATATATCAAACCTAATGTAAAGTAGCCTATCAAGAACCTAACCTTGTAGAATCGACATTCTAACTGAATGCATTAGCCTAGCCTATGATGCAATAGAAATACACATAGCCTAGCTATAGGAATTTAAAAGTCAAGCAAATGTAAAGCCAATACCATATCTAGATGTTAAATTCAATACAACCGACATATAATTGTAAACTAGATAAGTAATGCAAAACAAATCTATTGTAAAAGCAATTGTAACCTAAACCGAATGTAACCTCCAAAACAAAACAACGCATAACAAATATAATTTCACAACACAAAGCACCACAACACATTCATATATTTATTTATCAATCACAAAACACTTCACATAGAACCACACATTATTAATAAAAGACTTCAAGCAAAACAATCCGAAATTCCATTTGTAAACATTGAACACACTGTCAAAACCAATCGCAAATTGAAAACAATGTACTAGCGTGGACCGCTAAGTTATGTAACCTAATACACTGAAAATAAAAGTTTAGCGTATACAAATCAAATTGTTAGATCTGAATAATTATTTATTGTAATCCATATTATTATTTAAGTAGTCATTAGACAGTATCAATGTATGTAGATTCGACCATTGCAAGATGGAAGATAACAGCTGTTTGTATAATTATGTAAATGTAAGTTAACCAATCAGAAGTCAGTTTATTTTGTCGCGGTAAAACTATAACAGTAAAATCAAATTGCATCTGTAATGCAAAAATAACTATCAAAACTTGAAAGTAATACCAAGAAAAATACGATAACAAACGCACTATATTTATTACGCTAAATGAGTCTGCAAACGAACGTTGTCCAGAGGAGCTACTTTGATGACGTCACGGTATTCATCCGCCGACAAACTACTGCAATGGAAAATGCAAATAAATACAAGAGTCAAGAGACCTCTAAGGAAAGATGTGAACCCCGTAGTACCGGTAGCGTCACCAAGCCAAAACCGGCGTCCTTTTCAAAAGATTCCTACAGTAGCCATCAACGTGAGAAGATGTGTTAACTAAACAGTGCTAATTTTTTTAGTTTAATGAAGTAATAATCTGAACAGTGACTTAATTCGAATAGAGATTGGTATACTCTATCTTAACTATTTAAATATGAACAATTGAATGCGTGGAATGAACAATCGAACTTAAAATTATATAAAATTAAAAATCTTCAAAAGACTTTCTGTAACCCAAATCCTAAATTAACAATCCCTATAATTTTGAACTTTCCTAGAGTGATATGAATGCGAATAATAAATTTAAGGAGGTATATTCAGTGCCAGCAGAGTGCCTACCCCGAGATACTTTTAAAATTCAATGAAATTAAATAAAACTTTTACCTTTTAATAGGCCTAGATATGCAAATTTCTACCAAAAATTGAGCCAAGCCAGGGTAACGATGAACTGTTCTCAAGGCATACCCAAGAATAAAAACCAATACAAATTGTAATATTGATAAATTTTTGATTTCTAATAAATGTTTATGTTGATGATGTTCAGAAAACTTGAGTGTTAAATGATTTATTTCTAATGTTAACTTACTAGCTGATGAGAAGTAAGAATAGCTTCTATATATTATAAATTTTGTCACCACAATTATAAGCTTTTTAGAAATTTATAACAGATAAGTTATAAAATGGCTCCACAACGTGTGGGCATTTAATTCAAAAGACATTTTATAATACGTATTGTTATACCCCCGACATTGTTTTTGAAACATCCTGTATAGAGTTCAAACAAATCAACAGCTCTTTTAGACATAATCATGTCTTACCTTTTCTCCGTGATCGCTTTGCAGGGATTACAACTTGTTTTATTTCTATTTCTGGGTTTATTATTTCCGGGATGTCTTCTTTCTGAAACAGAATAGTCGAATCCGTTTTATTTATTTAAAATACAGAAAACTGAGAAATTTTATTAAAATAATATACAACACACACAGGAATAATTTTTTTTAATATTTGCCATCATTTGTGTATAGAGAAAATAATACATTTGATAATAATAGTTTTTGAGAGTGTAATAAACTTTTGTTATCACATATTGTAATGTCCCTTGATTTGATCAGATAATTTTACAAGTTCGACCACACAGCTAAGCCGCTGACGTGAGTTGAGCAAATTTCCAAAATTAAGTTTATAGGCCTATGTTTTAGGGTTTCAACCAACAATTTGGGAAATAGGTTTATTCACGACGGTGCTGAATAGCTGCAAAATGGTTCGCACGCCATTCCGCATATTGGGAGTAATACACAAAGCATTGCGTGCTTCGCACGCCAACACCACGGTAAAACCCACCACATGGCTTTGAACCGGGTACTTTTATGGGGAGCTATAAGGTCGTGTAAAAAAACAAAATGTGCAGAATAACATCCTAAATGTACAGAAAAAAGTCTAAAAACATTTATTATCATAGGAAAAATCTCAAAAATAGTTACTTCCGGTCAAAAAAAGTGCTTCCGGTTGTTGGATTTTTTTGGCTAACGAACTCGTACGAGCGACGTAGACAACCAACATGTGTACCAAATCGGATTTAAAATGCGGCCGCTAGAGTGCGAACACATATATACAGTATTTATGATTTTTAATGACACCCTAAAACGTGTTCTGGGGACCATGATCGGTGCTCATTTGCTACTCCCGACCTTGGGTCTTACCATAAGGGCCACTGCAATAGCTCATTTTTCCTATGAAAATTCGCTTAATAAGCTAACTATTTTATGGCCAAGCATTAAATAAACAAAACAGTAATAAAGACAAATTATTTAAAAAATATAAAAATAAATACAAAGTAATATAAAAAGCAATTATTGAGAAATAAGTCAATATAAATTAAAGTATACAAATAATTATAGAATATTTTTTGTATATAATAAAATACTATATTTTATAATAATACAACCACACAGCTGAACCACTGACATGAATTGAGCTAATTTCCTAAATTAAGTTTATATGTTTTAGAGTCTCAACCAACTATTTGGGAAATTGGTCTACTTACGAAGTAGCTGAATAGTTGCATGCGTGTACGAAATATATTAATATATTAGTAGAATTGGATTTTTTTGGCTCGTCCGAAGTGACTTACAGAACCAACGTATGTACCAAATTTGGACCAAATAGGACGTAAAAGGTGCCTGTTAGAGTACGAATACATATATAGTTTTTACTGACACCCAAAAACATATTCTGGGGACCATGATCGGTGCTCATTTACTACTCCCGACCTTAGGTCTCACCATAAAGGTCCTACAATATTTAATCTTTTCTATGGAAATTTGCTAATAACTAGATATTGTGATCGTAAAGAATAAATAATTCATATAAGTATGTTAAGAAGGTGAATTATATAAAGACAATATTGCTGACACAATTTGAGTGT
Source organism: Philaenus spumarius (assembly GCA_018207615.1). NCBI lineage: Eukaryota > Metazoa > Arthropoda > Insecta > Hemiptera > Aphrophoridae > Philaenus > Philaenus spumarius. The sequence goes on from JAGFPH010000870.1 coordinate 81,355, forward strand.
TGGGCTGGTTTCTGTATTCGTTTTATCAAAATTTAACATTTTATCTGATCTTTGAACTATCAAAAACTATCGGTTACCATTAAAAATTTTGAAGTTTGATTCAGTAAGAACATAGGAGATTACCGGGTTTAAAAAAAAAAATATTTCAAAATATATTCCCCATATGAATAGCAAATATCGACATGGATTTATCTTTATAAATTGCATGGATTTTCAACAGTGAGTCGAAGCAAGGAAAAACTTAAAATGAACACTATGCATAAATGAGTGTGTTTGCCCATAATTATTCCAAAACTAACTTACTAGTTAGTAAAAATACATTTAGGATTGTAACAGTAAGATAAAGAATTGTGGTCCTACTCACCGTTTCTATTTCAAGTAGTTCCAACGGATTAAGTCCTTCGGCTGAAGGATCAGACCTAAGGACAACATAAGACACTTAACAGCCTTATATAATCCTCTATCTGGTAAACGACAGCCGCAGATACGAGCGCCCAAATATTCTAGGGTTCTAGGACGCACATGTAAGCATGACACTGAACACTATGAGAAGCGGCCGATGCACAGTGCATTGCACGCCAAACCCCGTATTGGAAGTATTTTCAATACACAGCGCATTGCACACCAACCGCGTGTTATGAGTATTTTCAATACGCAATGCATTGAGTGCTTCGCACGCCAACCGCGTATTATGAGTATTTTCAATACACAATGCATTGGGTGCTTCCAAACCCCGTATTGGGGGTGTTTTCAATACGCAATACATTGCGTGCTTCGCCCACCAATTTTAAGCCTATGTGCTATGGACGCACACGTGCGTCCGCTTTAAAATATTAGTGATTATTACCTTTACACCGTCCGTGAACACACAAAGAGCTATAACACTCCTAGAGGCTGCACCAAGTAGTGACCCAGTAGCTCATGCTTGAACTCTTGTAAAAAATAAAATAAGTAGGCCTATATGTAAAATCAAACGGCACATAACATTTAAAACATATTTTAATGTCTTTAAAGAAAAATACCTGACTATAATTAATAATATAGATAATTTTCCTTTCCCTGGGACCTGGGGGGGGTGTGTTCGTGGCCCCCTTCTGCCCATAGGTATGAACGCCTATGGCAGATATTATTGCCTACATAATTCAACTGGAACGTGCTGCAGCTGTCGTTTACTTCGTGCATCGTTTTGTACATAAAATATAATATTTAATAGGTCATATTATTCATCAGCTTACTCGTGACATTCTACCTAATACTTTCGTAAACAGTTAATGTAACAGTTACTCCAACAGCTACGCAAAAAATATACAAAGTTTTAAATCTATGACATTGCTACTGTTGCTAATGTTTGTTTATTTAGTGTGATTTATTTATTACTACGGGCTCTGAACCTGCTCGCTTCACTCGAAAACCACTGCGGTGACAAACAATGATGCCAATGCAAACCCACAAAATCCCTCAATTTTTACATTGTGTCAATAGGGATTTTTACGGAAATGATAATTGATTAGGGCAGAAGCACTTGGATCTAAGTTGGGTGGGGGGTACCTGTGATCTGCACATAATGTAGATCGCAATATTCCCAAAATTTGTCTTCAAAATCCCTAATTTTGTCCATAATTTTAAAATTTTTTCTACAGGAATTTGAAATATTATTTGGAATAAAAAGTAGCCTAGCCTAAAATATTCTCTGAAAAGTCCCCTATATGTTAATGAATCGTCAAAATCAGTTCAGCCATTCCGGAGATTAGCCTGGACAGACAGACAGAAAAAAAATGTATAAATTTGTGTTAATTTTTTGGTAATGTGTGAATAATCACGTGAGCTTAGGAAAAATTTATATTTTGAAATCACAGACACTGCAATTTTATTTATATGTATAGATAATTATTGAGTTGTAGGATATTTTGTCCTTTATAATAGGCTATTATAAAGTTTACAAAAACTAATTTTGTATTTTAAATTTTCTATACATTTAAGTCATTTAGGAAATTGCTCACTTTACAGTAAAAAAATATTTTTTTTGGAAAATGAAAACTTATTTTACAGTTTCATATCAAGAACTTTTTTTGTTACATTTTGTTTTTATTAGCAATGTTTTTTAAAGAACTTTTAGAACTTTTATTTACAAAAAAAATGTACTGTTTGGAACACAAAAACAAAATGGAGAAAAATGTTCAACAATATGTAGGTATTTTGTTTTCACAGCAATGTTATCGGTACTTTTCTGAACAAGAAAATATATAATAACTAGAGGGCTACGCCCCTACTCGCTTCACTCACCAACCCCCGCAGTGAAGCAAATGCAAACAGATTATTGTATACCGGTACTATATTTTTTATGGGAATGACAATTGATTAGGACAGAGATTTTTTATTTTTATAGTATAGAAGAGAGAGAGGCTGGTCAATAGGCCTAGTAAAAAGAGTAAAGTTTGCATAATTTTAAGTGATAGATGATGTTTGAATTATGATAGGCCTATAGTAAGCCTTTTTTGTTGCACGTGTTTGATATTACCTAACCTAAAAAATCCTTGGTTATAAAGTATAATTACTTGATTCTAAATTTAAAAATTTGGTTGCTATGGTAACAAATATAAATGTTTAAAAAGAACTTGTGTTGGTTCAGTATAGGTCTAACCAAAAATCGTGTTAATAAGCTTCCGATCCAAATCAGCTGTTTTATTTGTAGGCCTAATATGTAACAAACGATGTTTGAACTATAATATTATAGTAAACATTTTATGTTTGTGTTTATTTTGTTAACCTAACCTAAAAAACTGTTGGTTATGAAAAATAAATATTAACTGATTCTAAATTTTCTAAGTTGGTTGCTATGGCAACGAGTGCAAATGTATTCAACAAACGTGTTTGTGTTCGGAATTCCACACCAAGAATTGTGTCGCTAAACTTTTGATTCAAATCAGCTGTATTATCAGTTATAAGGCTGGGAGTGAACTCCGTATTTTGACAATTTTCAACCATTAAAATCAATATTTTGCAATATCCTTTCTTAGTGCACTTCTACATGGTGGTATGAAGGTACCCTGAAAATTGTAAGTCTCTAGCTATCATAGTTTTGACTGTACGTTGAATACAAATCAGTTAGACAGGACTTCTTTTATATATACAGATCTAAGCTTGAATCAAATACATTCTAAAGATGTTTAAATGATAATATGCGCAAGTAGTAAAAAATCCTTATTAGTTGAGTGGTTTCTATGTAAACAGATATAGGGTTAAACTTGTTTTCTAAATTAATAGAGGTGAATATATTATTTTTATTACCTTATTGTTTTGTGTGTTTAAATGTGTGTGTAAGAGGAAGTATGGACGATGTGTGTTTAAGTACAGTATTTATAGAAAACAATTAGTTGTATTATTTCAAATGAAAAATAATTGAAGTTTTTAGAGAAAGACAGTTTTAATAAGTTTGAAAATGGTTTAGTAATTGTCCAACAAAATATTAGGAGTTTAAAAGCGAATTTTGATTTATTTACTTTAAGAATACAGAGTCTTGATAAACTTCCAGACGTAATTATATTAAGTGAGACGTGGATAGATGATAGCGAGCTAACCTTATACAAAATTCCAAAGTTCAATGCGATAGGTAAATGCAATAATAGTTACCGAGCAGGAGGAGTAATAGTTTACTTAAAGAATGACCTTCCGCATCAAGTTGTAAATATTTACCTAACAACAGCTGATGCCATTCATTTGCAAATAAGCGTAAATAATCATATGAAGTTAGAGCTGATTGCGCTTTATAGATTACATGCGGCCGTTGTTGATACGTTTATTCAAGAATTTGATATATACTTACAGTCAGTTTCAAATCATAATATAGTAATTAGCGGTGATATAAATTTAGACCTTCTAAAGCCCTCCCGGTCTGTGGATGACTATCGTATTGGAATGGCAAGTAGGGGGTTTGCTTCGCTCATCGACTGTCCAACAAGAGTTACTGCTAGCACAAGTACATGCATTGATCATATATTTATCAGAAATTGTGTAAATATTAAGTACGAGAGCTGTGTGATTGAAACAGGAATAAGTGATCATAGAATGACTGTAGTGTGTGTAAAGTGTGAAAGAAATGTAAATAGTAGCCTCAAGTCTTGCCAACAAAAAATAGACTTTAAAAAATTAACTGAAAATTCGAAAAATATAAATTGGGATCCGGTCTACGTGGCCCAATCTGTTTCTGATGCTTTTGACGTATTTCTTGGCTTAATCCAATTGATAGTTGCTAAGTCTTATACAAAACCGGAAGTAAAGGTTAATAAAGGAAATAGAAAATTAAAACCCTGGATAAACAACACACTTTTAGAAATGATTAACATTAAAAATAAATTATTTAAAAAGAGTATAAAACAACGTACAAATAATGACCTCCATCGTCAATACACGATCTATAAAAACAGGGTAATAAATGCTATTCGCGAAACAAAAAATTGTTACTATACTGGTATTTTTGAAGAAACCAATCGAGACCCCAAACGACAGTGGAAAACTATTAAGCATTTAATTGGTGAGGAAACTGTGAGCAACGTAAACATTGCGTTGAAAGATAGTAACGGTCAGATGGTTTATGACCCAGTAGAGATTGCAAACATTTTCAATTCCTATTTCTGCAGTGTAACTGCAGACCTTAGAAAAGATATTACGATACAAAGAGCTTGTATTCCAAATTTCGCAGCAAATTATGATAACTTGTTTAAAATTAATATAAGTAGTTGTTCTCTGTTTTTTTATCCAACTTCAAAAAAGGAAATTAAAGAAATAATTAACTCTTTACAGAACAGAAAAGCACCTGTTTTTGATAGTATTACACCGGTAATTATTAAACAGATTTCGGATAATATTGTGGAAGTACTCGTGTATTTGTTTAATTTCAGTCTAAGTGCGGGAGAATTTCCGTGTGCTTTAAAAAAAATCAATTGTTAAACCCCTTTATAAAAAAAATGATAAAAGGGATCCTAGTAATTATAGACCTATTGCGTTGCTGTCGATATTTTCGAAAATCCTAGAGAAGGTTGTTAAGCGAAGATTAGTTAGTTTTTTGGACAAAAATAAATTTTTCAGTGTTAAACAATTTGGATTTAGGGAGAAATTGAATACAAATAATGCACTACTCCAATTTATGAGTAAGGTTTATAATGGTGTAAATGAAGGTAAATGTAGCTCTGGTATTTTTGTAGATGTAATGAAGGCTTTTGACACGGTGGATCACGACATTCTTTTATCTCGTTTATATGACGCTGGGATTAGAGGTGTAGCATTGCAATGGTTTTGCTCGTACCTAAATGGTAGAATACAACAAACTAAAATAAACGATAGTTACAGCAATATACGACATGCTCAATATGGTATCCCACAGGGGTCTGTGCTCTCTGGCCCTTTGTTTTTAATATATGTGAATAGCCTATGCAATGGAAATTTCATGGGTGAACTTGTAGCTTTCGCTGATGATTCCGCTTTGTTTTATAAAGCTGATTCCGAAGAACAATTAAAAGTAAAAATGCAGAATGACATATCCGCTTTGCGCTGGTGGTTCACGCAAAATTATATGATCATGAGCCCGAAGACAAAATATATAATTTTCAGTATTGCCAGAAGTTCCTTCTTTGCTGAGCCCTTAAAGTATCACAGTATAAATTGTAACTCAACTAAATGCACGTGTCTTTCTATAGAACAGGTTGATAATATCAAATACTTAGGATTGTTTGTTGATGCAAGGTTGACATGGAAAACACATATAAGTTACTTAAAGAATAAATTGATAAAGTACATTCGTGTTTTTTATATGTTAAAATATCTATGCAATAGGAATATTTTAAAGACTCTTTACTATGCTCTGGTGAGCTCAAAGTTAGAGTACGGTCTATCAGTTTGGGGAGGAACGTATTATACTACAGTAAAACCCATCATAACTTTACAAAAGTATTTCATACGGATTGTTTCAAACAAGCAGAAAAATGAGCACACATCACCCCTTTTTCAAACTTTGAATATTTTACCATTGAGGAGTTTATATATTTATAAGGTTTTGGAAATTTTCTTTGACAGGAGTGGGAACAATAATAGTAGCTTGACATCAAGGAGTAAAGAATTAAGAAATAAATTTAATGTCAATGTACCGAAACCAAACCTTTCAGTATTTATGAAATTCTATACATATTTAGCACCAAAGTTTTTTAATTATTTACCGGAAAATATTAAAATATGTGGAAATAAATTTAGATTTATAAGATTATTGAGGTATCATTTAACTGAAGTTAAAAACATTGATTTATTTTTTAATGTTGGTTATTGAGAGTGTAAAAGGAATGAATGAGTGATATTGAGCGTGTATGAATGAATGACAGGTTAGTAATGTAAGTTAATATGTAGTTTTTGTTTAGAATGGTATTTTTGTTAAGTTTTATTGTAAAAATGTATTGCATTGCTTATGCAATGTAATCAAATGTAGAAGCCGATTTTTGAGTTAGTTATTCTAGACTCTGCTTAATTGTGATTGTTATTGTGATTGGTCCAGCTGCATTTCTCTCTGCGATTTCTTGCTTAAATAGTAATTAAATTATAAATATTTTTTTGTTTTTCTTCATTTTTTATTCTAAGTTATTTTGTGTTATATTTTTGTTGTTTTGTTGCCCCTTACAGGTGTTATATACCTCGGGGATTTATTGCTTCTCATTTGGAACTAATTAGAACCTATTATATTTTGAAAAGTAAAGTATGTATACTTACATTTATTTGATAGAATATGTAGTGTGTTTAGTTTATATATTTTTTTATACTGTTGATTTTGTAAAGAAGCGATGAATAAAACTTACTTACTTAATTTGTAAGGTTCCGTACATAAAAAGAAAACAACAGAACCTGTTTGCTCGTCTGTCGGTCACAGTAAAAATTCTCAGGAACCGCTAAGAATGTCAAGTTGAAATTTAAAGCATTCCATCTCACATGTATTTCAACGAACAGTTGGCTGGAATAAACCTAAACATTTAAACGAACATAAACTTACCAAATATCATCCATCTCTTCATTTTCTTCATCGTCTGATTCATGTAGATAACTATCTTCTTCTATTTCAATGCTAGAATTTTGTTCTTCTATTACCTCACTAGACTCTTGTTTGATTTCCACTGCAGTAAATTCAAAATGATGATTATCTAATTGTCCCTCAGGTTGACTTTCCATTCTTGAAAACTGAAAGCACTGGTAATATTATTTTTAAATTATGCAAAACAAGTGTTCTTATTTTAGCAGTTATAAACTGTGTCATTCTGTTCAGAGTTGCCATAAATATTCAATTTTATTAATCTAACCAATTTCACATTTGCATTAGACAAGTCAAGTAGATAGGCCGAGTAATATTAACACGAAGCGTAAAAACAGTTAACATACAAATAAATTAAAAGACAAACAACCACCAAAATTAAATTAGTGATTTTTAAAATGGAAACATATAAATATAGGTTGACTGCCAGAGAAACAGGTATTGGTGGACTGAAGAGTGGCCTGAGGTTGTGCATGTGCACCAGCGCAGTATTCCAGTGTGCATTCTTGCTTAAGTTTCATGTCTTAAAAATGCATGTGTACTAAGCTATGGTAATCAGTCACAGTAAGATTCCAGTCTAAAAAGCTATATATATATCATATTTAATTAATATATTATTCCACGTAGACTTCATATGCAACATTTAGTGTCAGTAGTTACCATTTCTTCTACCTAAACAATGTCAGTCACAGTTTTTATTCCCTAGATAATTTAATGTAGGTTCAATGTTAATAGTAGGCCTAGAATGGGTAAACATACCAAGAAAAAGTTTCATATTATTATTTATTTTAATGCTTGATAAACTCTTTTCCACTATAAAAATAGTTTTATTCTGTAAAGAGTTGCTATGTAAGAATACGGTGAAAAATTTACTATAGGTACGACCTCTTCTGATATTTTTGCAGACGACGACCTTGTTTTACATTCTACTGTTAAGTGTTGAATACAGGTAAATATACTGTGGCTAAAGACAGTTAGATCTTCAGGCTTTTTTTTATTCTTTGCATTTCTGTTGGCGAAGGGTCATGTAGTAAATTCGCACCTAAGAATACGGTACCATTTAATGAGCTTGTGAATGAAGTGTGATAGTACCCAACAAACCTTCAACAGTAGGCCTATACCTCTCCTTGTTGAAATAGCGTCAGCCTCCAATTTTTTCTTTAAAGCAAGTAAGAAGTTCTACCAACTTATATATCTTTATTAAACTAGAAACATACTGTGACTGGGGGCTGTAAGTTAGTTTGGGTCCAAGTAGCCTATTGTTGTTTGTAAATGGCAACCTAGCCGTAATAAACAAGTAGTGCCATACTAAAACCTAATGTGGTTGGTCAATTTATTACTAACTGGAAACATATTATGACTGTCAACTAAGTTAATTTAGGTTTAGGTTTTGTTTATTTCGTGTAAATTTACTATTTATTTCTCGGCTGATATTTTTGCAGACGGCGACGTTGTTTTACATTCTACTGTTAAAAGTTGAATACAGGTAAACATACTGTGACTAAAGACTATAAGTTAGAACTTTAGGCTATTAATATATATATATATATATATATTATTCCTGCATTACTGTTGCTGTAAATCAGCAGAGGGTCGAATAGTAAATTTGCACTGTCTTTTTTATTGGATGGCGTATACTATAATTTATCCTGATTGTTAGCATTTGTTAAAATTCGATCTCCTGTGTTTGGCTTATTTTAAATTACAAAATTTAAACTTGTTTAAAGGAAAAAATGTGGTCTTAATATAAAATCTTACCTCTTTTTTATAATTGTATAGGCCTACCTAGGCTTAATGCAATAAACTACTGCCCTTTCTGTGTACCGTACACAAAATTCTTTAAGAAATATCCCATTTAAATATCTATAAAATAATAAACAAAGTTCAGGGCCTATCAATGCCACACTACAAGTCTTAAAACTTTATTAGATTTTATTAAATGTTCTAATATTGACGTGTCAAGTCAATTCTTGCGTTAATAGATTGGTTAAATGTTAAGTTAAATGCCACTGACACATCACAACAAACACTTCGATCAGCGAAAAGTGTCAACATAACACAACTTCTATGGGTTTGGTTAACCTAGAAAACATAAAAATAAGTGAAATAATAACAGATAAATACTGTACTTCTAGATGTGTCATAGATGAAACTTTGACAGATGTATCATAGATATACATACATCTATAATGTACATAGATATACATATTACTCTTGGTAAAACTGGGGCAGAGTTATATAGAGTGGCTTCCCCTATACTATATTGAATGCATGCGTGGCAGTAAGACTCAATTGTCAGTGAGTTTTGAGATTGCAAAACTCGGCAAGACGGTGTTCTTGACTGGCGCGAGCAATCGACACCACTTAACATATCACGTCATTTTATACCTTTGATTATGGACCAAGGTTTATACTTATGGCTATAAACATCGTTAAAAAATTATGAAACTTCAAAGTTAGAAGGATGAAAGTCACCAAACCTTGCTGAAGGTAACACTGTGTACAAAACTTAACACTGCCGAACGAGAAAAATGTTTTTCTAAAACATAAAGTTAATGTTAACTTAATAAATTTAAAAAACAAACGAACATTAAATTTTCGATATGCTAAGGAAAATTTTTTTTATTTGGGCAGAGAACAAATTATCTGCTGAGATATGTTGCCAAAGAGTTTATTGTTTTATATCTGAAAGCCATTTTCACCTACCGTTAGTAGGCCTACTTAGCAATCGTCGATTATTTAAAGTTTTATAATTGAGTTTAAATAGCTGGCTCATCGCACAGTTTAGCCTACTATTATTGCATAGAGTGCTTACTATTATTTTGTTATGTAGAGGTTTTTTTATTATTTTTGCAAATAGTTTTTTAATTTTTGATAACTATTTGTCAACTGCACTCCACAAGTTCACGGCAGTGAGTGAGTGAGTGAACCTGATTGGAACGAGAATAGTGAGTCCCACTGGCCTCACCGGCGAGCCCCCAGTGTCCACTCTATATAACTCTGTAAAACCATATACCCCAGATAGTAGGCATTTAATTTTAAGCAGGATCTGAACTGTTGGTTGTCTTGATAAAGACTCTAGTCTCAATATAGCTGACTACCCCCTACGGGTGAGGTATATTGGCAATGCTTATCACCCTCTCCCCGCCTTGGGTCGCATTCTTCAAGTTGACAATTTAGGTCACTTTTTCGAGTTTTGAAATATTTTCTCGACCTTGAGCATCTTGCTTCGCCACCTCGGTATTATTAGTTTTTTTTTTAATGAAACTTATTTCAATGTTTGTGGTGAGTTTTGTATATAAAATCTGATTTATAGGTGCAAGATCCGGAAGATGAAATTTTGCGTGAAACTGATGAAAATGTTTATGGAATATAAGAACTTTTTAAGCAGGCTGACTGAAGTAATGCCCCTTCTCGTACTTGGTGTTAAGTGGTTGTCAATCGACCTTCTACCTAAACTGATGACACAATCAAGGAAAGCTTGACGATTGACTGTTTGAATTTTAGGAACGCTTTGTTTTGTTTACACAACCTTACAGCTCGTCTAGTTCTTAAAAAATCAAAACTTCAAACACCATAAAAGAACGTGGTATTATTTACCTTGCGAAGTGATTTTGTTTGTTGCGAATGTAGCAAACTAGTCCATACTCCGAGGCCGCAAGGTCGAGGTGCAAACTCGCAAAGATAGATAGTTCTTCCGCTTCGAGCGGAACGTAGTAGTACTTAAGCCAGGGCTGGAGGATGAGGTGGAAACAAATTCTACTAATATATTTCTTAGTAGAAATATATTACTAAGAATATATTTCAGCTCCTTTGTGAATAGACCAATTTCCCAAATGGTTGAATACCTAAAACATGTAAACTTAATTTTGGAAATACGCTCAACTCACGTCAGCGGTTCAGCTGCGTGATCAAATTTTGTATTATCGAACAACTTTAAATATTTATAGATTGCTATGAACAAGTAAGATCACCTCACAAGAGTTAAATTTTGTTCATACACGGAATTCATAGTTTGTGGTTCACATGGTTTGATTGAAATAGTTCTAGTAAAAATGGTGAAGGTTATCAGTGAAGCGTTCAAGGTAAATCTCTGCAATTTTAAATTGAATCAGTCACCTTCTAAATCCAAGAAATACTTTTTATTGGCACCTACACAAGGGACAACATAAAACACCCCTCCCCCCCATACATTCCTTAGTAGTTAAGACACTTGATTCTTAAAGTCAAACATCTGGTCAGATAATGTAGGCCGACCAACTAAAGGAACAAAAGTGAACTTTGAACAACAAGTATGTTTCAAGTAGCATCTGTGGAGCTCATCTCTATAAATCACATGCTCTTACGGTATCTTCAAAAATGTGATCGTTAAATTTCAGAATAATCGATATTGTTTGAAACAAAAGATGTCTGCGATTAACAGACATAATTAGCGACTTAAATTATGTGCTAAAACACCAGTACATAAAACTGTGCATTTGTTTCATGTCGGTTCATACTCCAAAGCAAATTAAGTAATAGTATAGCTATTGAAAGAATAAATCCATTGAACATTAGGTGGATGTACACGGAACAATTTATCGACCGATCTGAGCAATTTATCGTTAGATCTGTAAAATTGTACAGATAACACGGTTCGTTAGGGGACTGTAGAAACTAATAAAGTTGTACGATAAATCCACGGCAATAATTTGAAGCGATTGTTTTTGTCGTTGTGACATAAACACAACAATTTATCTGCAGATAAATTCGTCAACATATCTGCAATACTAAATGCTAAAACCTCGTCTCCTGCCTTTTCAATTTCAACGTTTAATCGGTCATATTTTTCGGCGAAAGATCACCGATCACCGATAAATTGATTACATTTGACCCAATAATCGTTCCAAACAACACATACGTACAAATAAATTTGTCCGAATTATTTGACCACAAATATTGGTCCAATAAAACTTTGCTTAATAGATCATGAACGATTTAACAGAGATCTTAGCAGTTTATCTAAAGATTTTTTGGTGCAATTTATTGTGACAATAAATGGTTCCATGTATATCCACCTATTGTCACATAACCATTTCAAAACCGATATGAGATGCTTATTCAAACTATTTTGTCCTTTTACAAATTTAGTTAGGCCAAATCCAATCCAATTCAGGAATATTTAGCATAGTTCTTCGTCTATCTTTAACTTTAAACTCTAATATTCATATTAGAAAGAAAAGATGATTTAAAGAAAATAAGTTTCATTCTGTGTAAAGATCATTGTTTAGTTTAATGTTATTATTACCGGTATGTTTTAATATAATAATATTTCTCTGTATTAATATTCGGGGGCTGAGGTTAATGTCAATTCTGTACCAAATTTTTATATTTTTATTTTGTTAAAAAAGGATGACAATAGTAAGACAATAATAATAAAAATAAAGGAAAATAATTAAAATATTTAAAAGGAGAGATGATGATAGTGGAAAACAAATTTAAATTTAGTTTGGAAGTTTAATGTGTAAGTAATTTACTGGGAATGTTCACATTTACATGCGGTATATTTGTATTGTCGTCCTATTTATATTTCTCTGTAGAAGACAGAAAAGTATTTGTAAATCTTTAGGTTATTTTTTTTTTTGGTTTTTAAAGGCGAAAAACCTAGGTGGTTATCATCGCCTGGATAACTAAGAACATTTGTATAATGCTCATACTATCACACACACAGGTATAAAATTAAACTTTTATTTACACACACTACAGACACTACACGATACAATAACAACGATAACAACAATAATTACATAATAACAACTTGTAACAGGGCTGTAAAGGGCCCTGTTACATAACAATGAATAAAACTCTAATTAAAATAACAAGTAATAAATCTAAACATGGTATTTAAGTTTCGTAAGTAAATGTATATTAATTTCAAATTTTTCCCATTACATTCAACCGATGGAGGAATGCTAACACCATATTAATGGTTGGAGAATCATCACCCAGCATCCTCTGAATGCAATTTGGTAGGCAAAACCTCTTCCGAACATATTTCAGCTTTTCACAGTCTAAAAGTAGATGTTTAATTGAAAGGAGATTTAGGCAGTAAGGACAAAGCGGCGGATCCCCCCGACGCATCAGAAACTCGTGGGTTAACCCAGAATAGCCAATGCGTAGGCGAGAAACCACCACTTCCTCTCGACGGCTTTGGCGATTTGACGATATCCATGGCCGAACGGTATCTTTAATTTGGCGGAGTTTATTTCCTTGTACTGCTACCCACTCTTCTTCCCACTGTCTAAACAGGGCTTGTTTTAAAGAGGACATAAAGTCGGACGACATTACTCTACTCACACTAGGCTGTAAGGAAGTGGCTTCCTTAGCAGCTAGGTCTGCTTTAGTGTTTCCTTGTATACCGGCGTGACCCGGAACCCAGCAAAACGACACTCCCACGCCCCGTAGCCAAAGTCTATCCGTGGAGCACAGAATATCTTTGACCAAAGGGTTAGGAGAGTACATATCTTGAATGGACTCAAGTGCACTTCTTGAGTCTGAACATATAAGAAGGAGCACCGGTGTTGCTAGTACAATATTGAGTGCCTTGAGTATTGCAAAAAGTTCTGCTGTGTATACAGAAGAGGAAGATGGTAACCCATAAGTGAAGCTGTTTCCTGACAGAACAAATGCGCATCCGACTCCATTGTCCAGTTTAGAACCATCAGTGAATATAATATGACTTGATGGGTAGAGTTTACATATGGATATGAATTCCTGACAGTAAACAACATCGGGTGTAGTTTGTTTTGGATATCTAGACAGTGAGAGATCAATATGAGGTTGTCTAATTAACCATGGAGCGACAAAACATGGTGTATTTTCATATATAGGAGGTAGTGTTACACCAAGATTATTGAGGATACGGATAGCTCTGATCCCATAGGAAGCAGTAGATAGCTTGCGAAATTCGTACCGTGCAAATAACGGATTGTTAAAAATAATATCATATGAAGGGTGTAAAGGTTTGGAGCGCATATTACACATATATGATAATTGTAGCTGTTGTCTTCGTCGCGTGAGCGATGGCTCACCCGTTTCAACAAGCAGACTACTAATGGGACTAGAACGAAAAGCTCCGGATGCTAGACGGAGAGCTGTGTTATGAACGGAATCGATCTTTTTAAGAACCGATAACCTAGCTGACGAATAGACTATGGACCCATAGTCAATTCGTGATCGAATAAGAGCTCGGTAAAAACGTAGCATGCAGGTTCTATCGGCTCCCCAATGAGAACCGCTTAAAACCCGTAACATATCCAAGATCTTGATGCAGCGTGATTTTAAATTTGTCACATGCGAGTTCCAAGAGAGTCTATGGTCGAATATAAGACCTAGAAATGTGACAGTGTTATCGGAGTGAAGTTGAGTTCCGTTTAGGTATAAAATGGGACTAAAATGTTGTCTGCGACGAGTAAAAGCGATGCATCTAGTTTTAGCAGCGGAAAACTTAAATCCTGTCTGATTTGACCATGTTTGTAATTTGTTGATCGTTAATTGCAATGTTCTTTCTGCGGTTGCTGTGTTTCTGGTTGCAACGTAAATGGCAAAATAATCAACGAAAAGAGAACAGTGGACAGGTAATCGGACATTAGCAGTGATGCTATTAATAGCAACTGCAAATAATGTGACGCTAAGTACGCTGCCTTGAGGGACACCATTCTCTAAATAAAATCGATCTGATAAGGTGGATCCAAGACGCACCCTAGAATATCGATTAGACAGAAAATGTTTAATAAATGCTAGGATTCTCCCATGAATACCCCAAGATTGTAATACATTTAGAATTCCTCTTCTCCAAGCCGTATCATATGCCTTTTCAAGATCGAAAAACACTGCAACGAGTGTCTGACGAAGAAGAAAGGCATTTTGAATGGCCGACTCTAACAAAACCAGCTGATCGATAGATGATCTTCCCTGTCGGAAACCACACTGTTCTTTACAGATCAGTTGGTTACTTTCAAGGTACCATACAAGTCGCCGATTGACCATCTTCTCCACCAGTTTACATAGAACGCTGGTGAGAGAGATAGGACGATAGCTACTTGGATCAGTTTTGTCTTTTCCTGGTTTTAATAAAGGAATTACTATGGCCTCCAACCAAGAATCAGGAAAGATATGCTCATCCCATATACGATTGTATATTTGGAGAAGAGCTTATTAACAACGTGGCTGACAGTCTGTAGACTATGTCCAAAAAAACTGTTCTTATGTCAATGTTTTAATACGGTAATTCAAAATGTCTTAATAAAAGCATTTTCACTTAATTTCTTCATCTATATTGCAAGTGTTAGCAAACTAAAACTTGTGAAGAGTATTGTTATTTTTTTAATACTAAGAGCATAATTAATGCTTCTGTAAGACCTTGAAATTTTATAATAATTAAATTTGGTTCTTTTGTAAAATTTTGCCAGACTGCTCATTTGATGGAGCTGTGACATTTCGCTGCTCCGAGTGCTGCTATCTGTGTTGGTGCTTGTGTACACACAGATACTGCATCTGACTACGTCACAGTTTTATCACATTTAAAGTTAAAAAAAAACATTGTTTATTAAAATATCAACTTTCTTAGGAGACTTGGAATTATCACTAAA
>JAGFPH010000870.1:97147-146432 GCA_018207615.1 Philaenus spumarius
CCGTCGTGAATAAACCTATTTCCCAAATTGTTGGTTGAAACCCTAAATCATAGGCCTATAAACTTAATTTTGGAAATTTGCTCAACTCACGTCAGCGGCTTAGCTGCGTGGTCGAATTTGTAAAATTATCTGATCAAATCAGGGGACATTACAATATGTGATAACAAAAGTTTATTACACTCTCAAAATTTATTATTATCAAATGTATTATTTTCTCTATACACAAATAATGGCAAATATAAAAAAAAAATATTCCTTTGTGTGTTTTATATTATTTTAATAAAATTTCTCAGTTTTCTGTATTTTAAATAAAACGGATTCGACTATTCTGTTTCAGAAAGAAGACATCCCGGAAATAGTAAACCCAGAAATAGAAATAAAACAAGTTGTCATCCCTGCAAAGCGATCACGGAGAAAAGGTAAGACATGATTATGTCTAAAACAGCTGTTGATTTGTTTGAACACTATACAGGGTGTTTCAAAAGCAATGTCGGGGTTTTAAGGCTTTGTAGTATTTATTTGAATTAAAATTATAAATAATACTTCAAATGAAAGAGCAACTTATTGCTATTTAAAAGAATCGTAAAAATTTGAGCTTCTGTTAATTGGCAAAATATAGGCCTACTGACAGGGACGTCGCTGTTGGGGGAGGGGGGCAAGGGGGCGTCACAACCAATAATTTTAAAATCCAAAACGTTGGAAAATTTGATATTTTGGAAAAAGTTGGAATTTTGATTTTTGGATAAAATTGCACGCAAAAACCCCAACTTTGGGTTTTGAAAGTTTTTGTTGTTAATTACCAACATTCACAAATAACAAGCAAGTTATAATTTCCAATCCAAAAATGTTGGTCAAATTAAAATATTTCTGTACCAAATAAATGCACTGTCTTCTTTTAAATGATGTTCTGGGAAATTTAGTTCCAACCCTTGTTATTGTGGCAACACTGACATGCCATGCACTGCGCCAGGTCGCCAGACCAGTGTTGCCAAATTGGGTTTTTCCCCAAAATGGGGAAATTTTTAAGTTTGCGGCAAATATGGGGAATGTTTTTCAATAACTTGATGAACATGTTGAAATTCTTGTAAAATATTATAAAACTCTTAAAGAACTCAATGTAGCACGTGCAGTGTTAAAAACCCTACTTAGAGAATTCCATTTTTCAAAAATAAACCCGAGGGTGAGCCTCCATGGCCCATCTCCACTGGGACCCTATTCCACACAACATACTCCAGAGCCTCCTTCTGCGTGTTGGAACCCCCACCACAAAAGTTGGAAAATATGGTCCAAATTGTTGGGAAATTTTAGATTTTGCCTCCCCCCCCACCCCAATAATTGATTGTAGCAACGTCCCTGCTTACTGAAGATGAAAATTTTAGTGAATTTTAAAATGCACAATAATGCAGTTTTGCCTAAATGACAGTGATTAATATAATTGGATTTAAAATATTTAATTTAAATAGGCCTATGATAGAATTATGAGTTTATTAAAGTAAAATGTTTAATGTGACACTTTTTCTGTCATGTCTGCTTTCTGCTTTAAAAATTTTGTTACAGTTTTACGACGAATAAATTTTGTTTTGTTTTTCTGATGTGCATCATTAATTTGCCTGGGATCTTTCACAGGGATTTACTACGTAGATGTTTATAAAAATAAAATCGGTTTTGTGTTTTAAATTTGGTACCCTGAAGTTGTGTATGGTTTGGTTTATGGCGTTGCTGTTTGGTTCTCTGATAATAATTTTAAAATGGTCTGATTGACTTTAACAATATATTAGTCAGCTAAATTATACATGAGAAACAATAAACGCCAGGAAATAGTAGACATCTTCTCAGATTATACTGCCATTTGATCTTTCCACAATATCATTTTACATTTATAAGTAAAACTAACTGGCCCGATCCGGCTTTGCACGGTTAGACAAATCAAAATTAAATGTATATTAACAAAAACAAAATATATCAATAAATGTATTCTTATGGGGATTTTTAGTAACTTTGACACCCCTAAAATTTTGAATTTTTTTAATACCTTTCTTAGCGAGCACCTAGGGCCCTAGAGGAAGCTACATACTAAATTTCATTCCAATCCGTTCCGTGGTTTTTGAGATTTCGTGATGAGTGATATTTGATGAGTGAGTGGTATTTGGATTATATACTATACACATATAGATGAAGTTTCATACCTTTGTTTCCGTCAAGTGATCTTTTTTTTTATATATGACGCATTTCGGGAATTTAATCCCATCTTAGAAACAATAAATAACTCAACCGAGGTCGCCAAACATACAAATTAACTATAAACAAAACGGTCTGTTATCTCGTGCACTTAGAACCTGTTCTTTCCGCAGGCTTTGACCACTTATCGCCGTGCCTAAAAAGCTTGTTGCATGTTTCAGAGTATGTTTCATTGTAGTACATACATATTTTACTATACGGTACATCAAGGCCATAGACCGGAAAATTTTTGGGGGGGGGGGGTCAGGTCAGGACCAGGGATTTGAATTTAAACCCTTTTACACGTTCACCGCTAAGGACGCACGGACGCACATGTGAGCTTGACACTGAACACTATGAGAAGCTGCCGACGCACAGTGCATTGCACGCCAACCCCCCTATTGGGAGTATTTTCAATACACAAAGCATTGCGTGCTTCGCACTCCAACCCCCATATTGGGAAAATTTTCAATACACAGAGCATTGCGTGTTTTGTTAGAGTAAAGTATTTTTGTTGAACCTTCATAGTTTTCTTATTTAATAGATCGTTCAAGCTCACAAGAGAGTAAGGCTGTATCCTACTGCATCCATGTGTATTGTACGTTGTAGTTTAATCAAGTAAATCTAAATATCAGTATGCATGCAATGCACAATGATGTAAAAATATGTTGATGGATCCTCTGTTGTGTTGCCTATTTTATAATTTAATTTGCACTTTTTTAAACCGAGTATTAATTTTTACTACTAAATTTCGGGACTTTGGGGGTTGTTTTGACCCCCTAACCCACCCCTGGCTATGGCCTTGCTATACATCCAAGTACTAAAAAACCCAAATTTTTCAGGTAGTACACCGGGCGTTAAAAAGCCAAGGAAAAGTAGAAGAGGCGCCCAGCTGGATTGCCCCGACTGCAGTTACAGCACTACAAAACCTTCTGCTTTTCGGATTCATCGAAGAATACATACTGGAGAAAGACCGTTCAAGTGCGAACAGTGCGACTACTCCGCTACGACGTCGTATAAACTCAAAACCCACATGACGGTTCACACGGGCGTCAAACCATACAGGTGTAGCGAGTGCGATTACTGCGGTTCAACATCGTCGGTCGTTAAGAGGCATGCGGTGACCATACATTCGGGGGAGAAACACTACAAGTGTACTTACTGCGAGTATTCCGCGTCGTGTTCCTCCAGTCTTAAGATGCACATTAGAACTCATACCGGCGAAAAGCCCTATCAGTGTAACGAGTGTGAATATCGTTGCTCCAATTCGAGTAGTCTCAAGTTGCACATCAGAGTTCATACTGGGGCCAGACCTTACAAGTGTTCCGTTTGTACGTACTGTTTTGCGAACTCGTCCAAACTAAAAACACACATGCGAGTTCATACGGGAGAGAAGCCGTATCCCTGTACGGAGTGTCCTTACTCGTCGGCAACGATGTACGGACTCCGCATGCACACGAATATGCATACGGGTGAAAAGTTACGTCAGTGTCCTATTTGTAACTATTCGTCCGCACACCCGTTTCAAATTAGAAAACACATGAGGGTTCATGCGGGCGAAAAGCCGTTCAAGTGTACCGAATGCGACTACGCCGCTTTGACTTCGACCGGATTGAAATCGCACGTTACGAATCACGCGGGCAAAAACCCGTACAGGTGCGACGTATGCGGTCATTTCTCTTCTAACGCGAATAACCTCAAACTTCATACGCGACGACATCTGGACGATAGACCTTACAAATGCACAGTATGCGATTACAGCGCCAGTACGTTGGGTTCGCTCAAGCTGCACGTGATGAAGCACGACGGTGACAAACCGTATAAGTGTACCGAGTGCGATTATTCTTCTACGATTTCGACCCACCTCAAGCGGCACGTAAGGGTTCATACGGGCGAGAAACCCTATCAGTGTACCGAGTGCGGCAATGCTTATACGGACTCGAGAACGCTTAAAAAGCACGTTTTGAGGCTGCACAAGAAGGACAGTGATGGGGAGAAAGAAGAGACGGGAGCAAGTCGGCTACAAACGGAAGAGAATGCTACATAACTCTGAAGTTGTTAGGATTGAAACTTAATTCTAACATGTTTGAAGAGTTGTCTGCTATCATAGTAAGTACAGTTATAGGACGTTGTCGGAAAGCGGAATTGTGCTTTCACGTTGTTGTTTCGAAACTAAAGAGTCTCTTCTTCATTAGATTCTGTTTATGCGGGACTAATCTAACAACAGCAATAGAGGAAAGATAATTTAATACTACCTTTCTGTAGTACTTGACACCGGGTACACGTTTGTACTATAAGGCAAAGCGTAGGGAAACGCAATATTAGATAAGATTTTGGTTATTCACTACACTTCCGATTATCTGCAGCTCTCTAATGCTGAATCGCAGTTAATCGGAAGTAATTCGTACTGGATTGAAACTTTTTTGGAGTTTTCTCTGAAAAAAATAAATATAGGAGATTATTGTGAACGTTTTGTTTTTTTACACGACCTTACAGCCCAACCGAATTCCCCCAAAATTGATCTAAGTAAGTACCCGGCTCAAATCCAGCGAAGCGAGTGTGTCCGCTGCGAGCGAAGCGAAGCAGTCCATAGTTATAAAAAAATACTTCCTCGTGAATTGACTTTTTGTAAAATACGCGACTTTCGTCTTGCCGCACGTAAAACAGAAATCATTCGCCTCTCCATATCAAATGGACGTAAGTTTGTCTAAACAAGTAGCCACTAATAATTTGAAAAATTTTGTTTCTGGCAGCCTTACATGTTAAAAGAGCCTTACAACAAACTAACTGCTCTCTTGGCTTCAAATGACCTTGATTTAGTTTAATCCCTTGCAAGAATGTCTCGTTACTGGACCAAAAAAGGGCCCAAAAACTCACTTTAAGAAATTGTCTTTCTTTATCTTTTCCAGAACCATTACGTGCAAAATTAAAGTACTTTCTTCCCGGTTGTCGTGGATGGACCAATCATCGAAGCAGCGAGTGAGCCAGGGCTGGAGGCCTAGGAGAAAACAAATTCTACTAATATATTTCATAAACGTAAGCAGCTATTCAACGCCTTTGTGAGTTAACCGATTTCCCAAATGGTTGAAACCCTAAAATATATAAACTTCTGGTAAGGGTGGAAATAATAGCCCCAACTGCCCAGGGTTCAAAATGACGGATCACTAAGTTATTTCAGGGATTATAATAATAGAAATCAACCGATTCATATACCTTGCAATTCTTATATTTTGTATTCGACTGGTTCAGTGGTAGAATGACACTATCTTGACAATTAACAAACAACTGCAATACCTAACTGACTTTACATTAAATAACAACATCTACTGATTCTATAATTACTAGTAATTATATCCCAAGACGAAGCACTCACAATAGCTATGTCACGTAATGCTAATAGGCATCTACTTTGACAATGACCGAAACACAGTTCTTTAAATATGAATATTAGACAGTCTGTTTGCCTACCTTCTCTACCAGTACTCCCCAAGTATGTTACAGCTGAATCTGCCGAACACTAGAGGCTTCGGCCTATACCGTATATCTCTTCCAAAACAATGCCCTGTTCCACCAACAGGGCTCCCGGCCGTCTTCCAAAACTCTGAACCCGTATCTAGGTCAGTAGGACCCTTTTATAGTGTACTGAGTTGACATAACTAGGTATTTAAAGTATGCCTAGCTTCTGTCAGCACTTACACAATATTTGATAGTCTTACCCAACCATGTTCTATATTCTGTGTTCTCGCCTTGGGACTTATAAATCTTTAAACTACTCTTTATTATATATGATTATTATATAATTCCTAATCCTACACTATTAATCCTAACACTTCATTTTTGAAATTCACACAACTCGCGTCAGCTGTTCAGCTGCGTGATCGAATTATTGTAATGTAGTCGTTGTAACAAAAAAAAGCGATCTGCTTTCTGTCAACTAGCTACATATTCTTAAGAATAACATCATCTTCTTTGATTAATATCGATGAAACCAATTTCAGATTTTGGAAAGTATAAATAAGTCTTACTAGTTTAGTGCTAATGGTTTCAAATGCAATCTGTCTTAATTGCTGTGGGTTAATTCTCTAACGGATAGTGTAACTGTAAAAACAATCGGATGAATGATAATAGTTAAGTTACGTGTAATAATTGGTTTGTTCAACCCGGCATCCTATACCAACACAGTATACACAACAATATTGTATGTACATATTGATATTTACTGGTTTAGCATGTGTAATCTATATATATAAAAGCAAAATACCACTCACTCACTCATCACGATTTCTCAAAAACTACCAAACGGATTGAAATGAAATTCGGTATGTAGCTTCCTCTAGGGCCATAGGTGCTCACTAAGAAAGGATTTGAAAAAATTCGAAATTTTAAGGGGGTTTGGGGGGATCAAAGTTATTAAAAAACGATTTCTTCAAAACTACCGAACGGATTGGAATGAAATTTGGTATGTAGCTTCCTCTAGGGCCATAGGTGCTTACTAAGAAAGGGTTTGAAAAAATTTGAAACTTTAGTGGGGGTTTGGGGGGATCAAATTTATTAAATCACGATTTCTTTAAAAGTACCGAACGGATTGGAATGAAATTTGGTATGTAGCTTCCTCTAGAGCCATAGGTGCTTACTAAGAAAGGGTTTGAAAAAGTTTGAAACTTTAGGGGGGGTTTGGGGGATCAAAGTTATTAAATCACAATTTCTTTAAAACTACCGAACAGATTGGAATGAAATTTGGTATGTAGCTTCCTCTAGGGCCATAAGTGTTCACTAAAAAAAAGGTTTTTTAAAATTTGAAATTTTTGGGGGGTAAAAATGACTAAATCACGATTTCTCCAAAATTACCGAACAGATTGGAATGAAATTTGGTATGTAGCTTCCTCTAGGGTCATAAGTGTTCACTAAAAAGGGTTTTTTAAAATTGGAAATTTTAGGGGCGTTTGGGGGTAAAAATTACTAAATCACGATTTCTCCAAAATTACCGAACAAATTGGAATGAAATTTGGTATGTAGTTTCCTCTAGGGCCATAGGTGCTCACTAAGAAAGGGTATGAAAAATTTCAAAATTTTAGGAGGGGTTTGGGGGGATCAAAGTTACTAAAATCTTAATTTCAGATCTTTTATTATTATGACAATAGTGCTTTTATTATTTAAGATCTATATATATAAAAAGCCAAATACCACTCACTGACTGAACACTTAAAAAGAATACAATTACGTTAAAAAGACTGAAAATACCAACCACCACGGGCAACGCTGTACGGGTCAGCTAGTTCTTTATATGTGTTTTGTCTATGTAAACATTTTTGGATTAATAAACATGAAATAATATATGCTGTTATTACCTTTAACTTAACTGTTATCCTTCATCCGATTGTTTTGACAGTTACACCATCCGATAGTGAATCAAAAGGGCTACAAAAAAGGTGTCTTGGCATTTTTTGTTAAAATGTATTGTTTTCGAGTGATTTAGGTTAGAAATTTTCAAACGGCCACCATTTTGAAACGCATGATTGTATATAATCGCTTATTTTTCTTGAGATAGATCATTCTTAGGTTAAACTTCATGCGAAGTTTGAACTGAATCAGTCAAACATTTCTCTAGATATGAATTATTTTGGGAAAAAGAACAAAATGGCGGATATCTGGGAAACAAAGTGTTTTCGGGCCTATGTTTATATCAACTTTTTTTGTATTTTTAGCTATAGAATGTGCTACCGAGACATGGCCACATAGTTCCGAATCACCCTGTTTATATAAGTAGAATGATATTTGCGAATAACTGGCGGATTCATCAATATTGGAAACAATGTTGTGTGAACAATGCATTATTGTTTAAGACTGAACTTTTATATTGCTTCATAAATCAAATTACTGTATTCTATTAGTTATAAAAGCGTGCAACTGATGGATGCAGGTTGTCTGTTTTTCTGTACATTTAAAAGTCAGTTGAATAAAAACGCGTAAAGAACTGAACAAGATTTTTATTGGACGACTGAAATACTGTGTTTTATTCTACAATTCAATTGTGACCATCAATACAAACTTGGACAATAAACAGTTTACTAACTTGACTTGACTATTGTTATTATTATTTTGCGAAACGTTATGTGACCTACTACCAGGAATCACCACATCTAAACCATGAGGTCTGTGTCCCTGTTCAGGCGGCAACGCACATCAAACCAGCCCTTTTTGCAAAACGAAGAAGGCTTGGGGACCTTCCTCCAGTATATAGGGTAACCTTATCCAAAATATATCTGCTTGAGTAATGCAAGTACATCAAATTTGCATAGAACATGGAAAGAAGTTTCCTCCTCGCACGTGTTCAACATAATAGGTTGTTGTCTAATCCAATCAGGTGAAAGTAGCCAGTGAGTAGACAGACTAACAACCTCACTAAACATCAAACCAGGATCTGCCAAAGGGATTCTAGTCTGGTACACAGACAGGTCTTTGATGGGCAGCAATTTTGGCTATGGCGCTTCACCAAAGACAAACATCAGTGCGAGTCTTAGGACGCACTGTACAGTCTTCCAAGCAGAAATCTTAGCAATCATTGCTTGCGCCCACTTAGGATTGTCAAATGGATTCAGGAATAGACATATCCTAATACTCTCTGACAGTCAAGCAACCTTCTCAGTACAAGTCACATACAGACTGGTGAAGGAGTGCCTCTCAACAGTAGTCAGATTTTCCACATTAAATATGGTAGAATTGAGATGGGTGCCAGGACGCCGTGGCATTCCAGGAAATGCGATGGCGGATGCACTTACAAAGAAAGGAGCATCTGCACCATTCTTGGGACCAGAACCAATGTGCTGCATTAGCTGTAGCATGGCCAAGAGCACAGTAGAACTGGGCCAGGGAAGAGCAATGCCAGAGATGAACGGGCACACGCAGAGTAAACGATTAATCAAGGGACCAAACGCTAAGCTTGCTAATTCCCTAATCAAGTTAAACCGACCACAGTTCAAAAGAGCCGTAGGATTCATTACTGGACATGGTCAGTTAGGAAACACCTAGCAACAAAGGGAATCCTTGAAGGCGGCGCTGTCGGTTTTGTGATCAGGCAGAAGAGTCAGCAAGATACGTCATATTTGAGTGCGAGATCCTGGAGCGTAGCAGGAGGAGGCTCTTTGGAATCCAGCAACCAGGGGACGAAGAAGACAGATACTTGGTGGAGAAAATCCTGGACCTTACGAGAGATACAGGCTTCTAACATGCTAGGCGTGGGACACAGGGGGCACAATAAACCAAGGGTTGACTTGTAAGAAGCCATCTCCAAGGAGGAATCCACCCCTTGTAAAATCTAATCTAATTTAACAACCTCACTTCTAAACTAGCAGTGTTCTACTTAAATGTCCATCTTGTAAGTAATCTGATTGAACATTTTTTCATACCCTTTCTTTCTCATAGCCTCTTGATATTCTTACCATGCTCCCGAGCCTACTGATGAAGTTCCAGCTCCCATTCTTGTGAGTTTATCCACTAATTCCTTCCCTTCATGTCCGTGTTACTGTTGTTTAATTTTTTCACATAATCGTGTTAATAAAATCCAGAATTCGTGAATAACAGAACACTTACGAATGTTTATACACACTACACGACGAAATGAATGCACCAAAACAATATTTAGTTTTTAGTATATTTTGATTTTGTCAATTGTTAGTAGGCATGTATATTTCATAAATTAACACAAAATTTTATTTTAGGCCAATAAGAATAACCCTAGTTTACATACCTTGTAAAACTATAATTACAAAAAGTAAATGTGTGCGGTCGTGGGACTCCCTCAGGAACGAATTTCATCACACCTTTTCTTCAATTCTTTTAACAGCCTTAACGGCAACATAATTTTAATCTTTCAATTGCCGTTTATTATTAGATTGTTTTTTATACAAATATTTACTGTTTCCATACGTTTAATGTTATTATAATAAAGGTGTAGAATTAATTATAACATCAAAGCTAAGATGGTAAACACATTTAAATGTTCATTCATTGTAAATACATTCAATAAACATCAAATTTTGGTTCATCCGTCTAGGCCTAACCTAAAATTATTGTGTGTATGTTTAATTTATACAACAGCAACATACGTACAATAATTTTAGGTTAGGTCTAGACTTAAAATTACTTTCTAGGCCTAACCTAAAATTAATGTATGTATGTAGGCTGGTAAAATAAATCTATATTGAATTTATTTTACCTGCCTACATACATACAATAATTTTAGGTTAGGCCTAGACTGATGAACCAACATTTTATGATTATTGAATGTATTTCAGCGCTCGATGATAATATCTGAACTACGCTGGACGGAACCGATCGTCTCTTAATTTAAATTGATGAACCAAAACAAATGTTTCTTAAATGTAATTGCCATAGCAACCAATATGGTAACGCTTTTTTCGTTACTCATATTTTATATTTGTCATTGCCATAGCAACCAATTAATAACACTGTTTTTCATTACACATTACATTTTCTAATTGTTATCTCCTACCAGAACCCGCGTTAAGGAACTTCGTTCCAAAAAATTGTTTTACTAAATTAAAAAATGAGTTTGTTGTACAATGAAGAGCTACTTACATGATGATCTAGATAAGGGATAACAATCCTTTTTAGCTCTGCTTAGGATTTTTTAAGTCGTCTCATTTACTGTGATTTATCCCTCGCTTCCAGTGACCGGCTTCTTCAACGATGGCATCTCTCCATGGAGCCCCTACAACAGTCTGGATGTTCGGCGATGGAGAATGTACTTTAGAATAAGGTGACGAAACTATTGTATTTCTTGAAACGTTTATTTATAGCGTAAGAATCACAGTTTCTCTGTTGGCCCGAACTAGCGACTAAACTTTACGAAGGTAAAGGCCGAGTCCACATTGTGTGCTACCATTTGAGGCTTGAACATTTAGGTGCAAGCTAGTTCCGACCTCGAGTTAGCAAAAGTAGTTTCTGTTGAAAAGGAATCTAAGCTATGGTTCTTTTGTGGTTCAATTTGAGAAGGAAAACGCAAAACAAGAACCCTGCCCAAGTTATCGCCCTGCCCAAGTCAATAGTTCGAACGAACTGAATTTGGGGAAAGTCAAAAACGATGGAAATAGAGGCTATCTCGGAACCATTCTACCAAACTTTACCATGATATTCAGCAGGTCAAAACTAGCAAATAATACCATATAACATGTGTCCTATCTTGCTTAGTTTACAAGTTGACTGTCTGTATGTGTTTTTTTTTTTTTTTTTTTTTTGAAAAAATTATCTCTTGAACGGTTTTAGGTAAATCTAAGAAATTCAACATGAAACTTCAATAACAAACATAAAATATTTAACACTACAATACCAAAGATTAAAATTACATACTAAACATTTTTTTAAAGCAGAAACTACCCCTCCAAAAATGTCACAGTCAATCCGATCGTTTCTGCAACATAAAGTCCTCAACTGAATAAAAACAGTCTTCAAACAGATATGTTGTCAACACCTTTTTAAATTTATTTCAATTTTCAATTTGCTTGAAATAACTGGGGATTCTTTTGTATATTTCAATACATCTATAGTTTGGTGCTTTCTCAAACATTTATTTGGTCTTATGTAAAGGATAATCAAACAAATGTTTACACCTTGTCGAGTATCCACGTTTGGTTTTATATTTTACAAATTTAAAATAGTTTGTTTTAAACAAAACACAATACATTCAATATACAGGTGGGCCATAAGTCAGTTGTAAAAAATGGAAATACTAATACCTACTTTATTTGTGTAAAGTACAAATTTGTACAAAAGTTAACCTACAAACATTATTACAAAAAAATTACCTACAAAAGATGCTCAAAGTGGTTTCCACATTGTTCCACACAAAAATTGCATCTTTTCAAAATACAAATATTGTCCCAAATCTTCAGGAATTACAGGTTTTCAAATTCAGATTGGTTTCGTTCCTTCAAATGTTCAACATCACGAATTTTGACGGAATAAACCTAAACTGTATACCCCAAACCGAAAAATCCATTTGTTTGATATCTGGAGGCCATTCTATGGTCTGCCAATCCATTCCATCAAAGTTTTCATTGAGAAAGTCTCTCGCAATAAGTCCATACTGAGAGGGCTCCATCTTGTTGCCTTATCAACTTTTCATTAACCTGCTGGAGATTTTCAAATAATGGACTGTTTTCCAGTTCTATTAACTTCATGAAGCATATTATCTAGGTATGTTGCAGCATTGCCAGTCCCACTATACGGCCCGATTAACCCGCCGCTGAAAATCCCTGCCCATACACTCAAGCCAGGAGCGTTCAATCCTGTCTCCATCACCGCATGTAGACACAGTTGTGTCTGTTCACTCTGTTATTCACCTTAAAAGTCGCTCCAAAGAATCCTTTTATAAAATATGGGATCAGCTTCATGTTGAATTGTGTAGCACTAGCAGAATTTCAAACGCCTCGCCTGTCCGGATCATCTTCATATAGGCCTATATGCTTTGAACTTCAGCTTTTTCTGCATCCTTCGTAGACTTGTGTTTGTTATTTCATACTCCTTGGACACTTTCCTTTGAGATTTAGTAAGCCATTGTGCAACAACATTACGATTCTCTTCTGCACTTACAGACACTGGCCTACCTGAACGGGAAAGCTCCACCACTGACCTAGTCTCTACGAATCTTACATATAATATCCGAATGCTTTGTCGAGATGGAGGTTTGATGTTTGGAAAACGTTCCATAAACGAATCACAAACATCACTGTAATTATGGACATATTTCCACCATGATTATAACACGCTGTTCTACAGTAGAGCGTCGAAAATCCGAACTAATTGGGACCGAGGGGGTTCGGATTTTCAATTTGTTCGGATTTTTGAAAATAACCAAGAAAATGCTATTTAGGCTAAAATATATACCCTTTAATCGATTAAAGTGGTTAAACAGTACAAGCAGAAAGTAAGACTACTTACATATTATGATTTAGAATAACCTTCACGTCATGATTACGCTTGGAATTCTCAATTACAGTACAGTATGTACTGTACATGTTTAAAAATTGACTTGTACATTATAGTTAACACAAACGAAAAATAAAAAAATTACTATACAGTACACTACTGTATGTAAAACACACTGTTATAATGATTACACAAAGAGAAATGAATGAACTTTCTGTATGAAAAAACTAAAAATGTACGAAAGACAGAGAAATGATATCTACTGTC
Organism: Philaenus spumarius; assembly: GCA_018207615.1. NCBI lineage: Eukaryota > Metazoa > Arthropoda > Insecta > Hemiptera > Aphrophoridae > Philaenus > Philaenus spumarius. The sequence continues at coordinate 110,579 of JAGFPH010000870.1, forward strand.
CTGTAGACACTGACTGACTGAGGGTGGACGTGATAACTGATAAAGAGATAGACTGAGTTAGTGGGGCGAGCTAGTGTAGACAAAAATAGACAAGCCAAGGTTATTACCCCGCCCCGCTTTGTTCAACTCTGAGACAAACACGATGTTTGTTTACTGCTAGCGCTAAAGCAGCTTATTAGCGTGACAGTGAAAATACTGACAGCCAGTCTGCTGTGAGGGCGTGTGAGAGCAGGTAGTATTAAGAAGTGTTTAAAAAGAGGTAATGTAATAATGTCAAACTGCAGTGAAGATTTTTGTGGATTTTTTAACGACGCAATTGAAATTTGCGAAATAAAATTTTTGCAGATGCTGCCTCAGAATGCGTTTGGATTTTTGACGTTTCGGATTATTGACGTTCGGATTATCGACGCTCTACTGTATTCATCGTTGGTAACATACAACAAACGACAACAAAATAATCTCAAACTGCTAGTGTCAACTGACTTATGCATAATAATTGTTGTCAAGTTCACAGCAAACTACGACTACGCTAGGCAAAACAATGTCTAAGGATTGCTAGTGACAACTGACTTAGGCCCCACCTGTTTATATTCAGGGCAGGGACAGTATTCCATGTTTTTTAAAATGCGGTTTACAATAGTCATAGCACTTTAAATTTCAAATTATCCCAACAATTTTTTTGTGTATTTGAAATATTCTTTTACTATTTATTGAATCTCCCCTGAATAAAATCCCATAAGAGAGCCCCGGAATCAACATGGGCATAGTAAACCATGCTGGTTGTATGCCATGACTATTACAAAATGGTAACTATTACAAAATAAGCTTTATTTAGCTTTCCAGTTAGGTCCAAAATACAATTTTACCACGATTGTGCAACATTTTATTTTGCTGAAGTTATCCGTTCCAAGATGGCTTGAAAAAAACTAAAGATTTTACGAATAAATGTTAAGATATAAAAATGTAAACAGTTTAAGGACAAATCCAATGATGTATCACTTTTTATTTTCTCACTATACTCTACTATAGAGAAAGTATAGTGATCGCAAAAAACATCGATGTTGAGATTTTTGTGGAAATACCTGTTTTGCGACCCTGAGTCCAAAAAAGTGGTTTTTACTAAATGTATGTCTGTATGTATACAAAACTATTCGATCGATTTCAAACAAATTTGCACCAGACATGTCAAGTAGGCCTGTATAGATGCACGAAAAACAGTTTTGAAAAAACAACCCACTTTTTGGCAAACAAAACCCAAAAAACCTGTTATTATTTTTTATTAAAAAACGGCTCTAAAGATTTTGATAAAATTTTGCTTATTTGTAGCCTTTAATGTACCCTACCATATGCAAAAAAACCGCATCTTTGTAAAAATTCTCGTTTAGCTAATAATAATAACTTATTTTTGGGTGTTTTTGGCCATAAAGGGGGTTGTTTTTCAAAATCTTGCATCTACACAGGCCTAATTGACGTGTTTGGTGCAAATTTGTTGAAAATCGATCGAATAGTTTTCTCTCAAGATAATAATAATATTTATTAGTTAATCTCCACTTTAAAATAAATCACCTCTCCCACCCCACCTACAATTGTGAAGTCACAGTGAATCTGTTTAATAATTTAAATATGTTTGTGAGAAAGTATGCGCCAGTTCCTGGTACCGTTTAGTATCATTGAGCCAAGGATAACTTAGTACTACATTAATTCTGGCTGAAAGTGGTTTTCTGTGATTACTACATTCACGGAAAGTGATCTTGGAAACTAATTTCAGTCAGAATTATTGTATTTTCTCAGTTATCCTTAACTGAGTGATAAAAAAATTTATACATAATTGGATTTCTTTGTAAATTGTCTACATTTTTTCATATAATCTGTAGTTTTTTAAAATATTTAATTTTGAACCTCCACCATCTTGAATCGGATAACTTCAGCAACATACAATTTTGCCCATTAATTTATGTAAAACAATGTGATAGACTTTCACGCTAAGTTTCGTAAATTTACCTTTAACCGTTCATGAGATAATATTTTTTTTCAAAAAAACACAAACAGACAACGTCTAAACTAAACAAGATAGGACACATGTTATACTGTGTTAGTTGCTATTTTTGACCTGCTGAATAACATGGTGAAGTTTGGTAGAATGGTTCCGAGACACTCTGTATAATGAAGAAATAGTCTTAATCAACTGGCTGCAGACAAGTCAAGATTAAATAAAATAACTTTCCCTTGAAAATTGACAAAATTTCATTATTTACAATTCTAAATAATGAAAACAAAAGTTTTATTTTTAATAAGTTTATTAATACATTGTGTGTTCTTATGTCTAAAATATTGTCGTAGTTGAGAACTATAAATAAAGCTTTATTTTTTTTTTATGAGAAAGAAAGTTTTTCTAAGGACACAAAAACTGTATCTGGTACTTAATCTAAAGGCCTGCAACAGCTGGTTCTACCTTATCTGGCTCTTGCACACCAGTTAAGTTTGCTGCTGAACTGTCTAAATACTCAGGTCCCTCAACCTTAGGCTTAGTTAAGTTAGCTGCGACAAACCCTATATTCTCAAATCCTCGAACGTTAGTTAAGTTTGCTGCCGCAACATCCACATTTTCAGGTCCTTGAACATCGGTTGCAAGCGTTTGTTTTGGTGTTACATTTTTAGGTTTGAGCTTATTTTTTTTCGTGTTGACGGCTCTCTTGCTGCTGCTCTGGCCGAGAGGTTGAGTGTTGGTTTGGGGGCCTAATTCGACAATTGCTTGATAATCTATATTCGGGCCAACACGAAAACCTACACCGAACCGGCTGTCCTTCCCTGTAACAAATAGTGTCACTATAAAATTATTTTGTATGGTATTTAGTTGTGTTACGGTGAAAGAATAACAATTAATATTTTCTTGGCAGAATAAAATTTGAAAACAGTTTTTAATTCGTCATCATCGTTGAAGTCATCAACGTTCGTTTCCCATATGGATACGTGCTCTTAAACATAACATAAAAACCATAACAAATCATAATGGCAGTTGAAACTAATCAACGATAATAAAATACATCATAAAACTTGTAATACATCAAATTGAAGTCCTTTAAAATCCATTAAATCCTTTAAAATGAAATTAGAAAATAAAAATCTGCTTTCATATTCGTTCACTAAGCTCAAAAATGTTATTTTGTAAGTTATTAGCGAATTTCCGTATGAAAAATGAGCTATTGCAGTGGCCCTTATGGTAAGACCCAAGGTTGGTTGGCTACGTCGCTCGGACGAGTTCGTTAGCAAAAAAAATACAACAACCGGAAGCACGTTTTTTGACTGGAAGTAACTATTTATTGAGATTTTTCCTACGAGAATGAATTGTTTTGAGAGTTTTTTCTACAAATATAAATGTAGGATGTTATTTTGCACATTTTTTTTTTTACGCGACCTTATAGCTCGCTTGGTTCCCTCAAAATCAATCAAAACGTAAAATACCATAAAAGTACCCGGATCAAAGCCATGTGTTGGATTTTACCGTGGGGTTGGCTTGCGAAGCACACAATGAATTGTGTATTGTAGATACTCCCAATACGGAGGTTACAAAAGTTTTGTACAAATAAATTTAAGTTAACTGAATTGATTTCGATTAAGAACAGACAGCTTGGGAGGATTTCTCAATAAGTGAATTTATAACAAAAACTTTTGTGTTAGATTGAACAGAAAGAAAACAAAACTGTCATTTGCCTTGTATATCCTGAAAACATTTCCACTATGTATGGAGACCTTTAGCGGACGGGTAGTATAGTAATGACGAAGCAATATGTTTCTACACTCCAATCCTAGCAGCATCGTAGAGGACTCGCCATCCATTCCCAGGAGTTGTTTCTTACCCCTGCTACTGTATTTTGTTCTTTTGGTTTTAGTCTTTAGTCAGTGTTAAACTTTGTGAATGAGAGTGTCATTATGAGTGGAAAGCTGTTTTATCTTTAAATCAAAAATGGGAAGCTATTAAACGATTAGATGGAGGTGATTCAATAAGAAAAGTGGCAAGTGATTTAGGTGTTGGGAAAGTGACTGTCGCTGTCAGGGATTGGAGACGAAATAGATCAGAAATTGAAAAGTGGGTATCTCAATGGTATTCAAATAAAGAAGTGGCTAGACAATCAACGAAAAAAGTGAGAATGAAAAAACTTCAGAGGCATTACTTTTGAGAAAAACAAAATTTAAACTTGAACTTGACTTATGAGAAATATAACACTATATAAATAAAAAACAGAACTCAGTTTCTCATAAAAAACGTTTAATACTTCAAATCAGTGACGGTTACAAACTTAATACTTTTTTTATGAGAAACTGTGTTCTGTTTTATATTTGTATAGTATTATTTTTGAGGTTTTTATTACAGTAGCTTACAGTATCCAATTTCTTTCATTTGAGTACATTATCAAACCTTTGTTTATTTAAAGCTATATTATTTAAAAGCAAATAAAATAGATTTTGAAGTAAGTATGGCTCCATATCAACCTATGTGGACGTAAAGGGAACTCGCACCTCGATGGTTTACTCATGGCCGAGGTCTGCCCGGTCCCAACGAGGTTCTACTGTACACCTTTATTGAAACTATGTAAGCAACAGATATTTTGAGAGAAGGCTGTGCGATGTGTAATGTTGCACCAAAGCGTGGCTAAAAATGAATAATACTGCAGAAATTAATTTTTTTAAGCTCAATGAGTATTTTTTTTACCAATATATGTATTTTTTTCTTTAGTAGAATAATATTAGTAAGAGTTTGAAAAAAAGAGATAAAATACTTACCGACTTTTATAGGCGGGAGTACAGAGTAGATAAGGCTGAGAATGGTTGATATCTCCTCTGGAATCAAAATGCCTCCTTTTGTATCTGAAATGAAAGCAACACAATTAGTATTTCCCCTATAAATTGGTAAAGAAAATCGGCAGGATTTTTTTTTAATGGAAAAGCTGTTTAACTGAATCATAGTGGATAGTATATTTAACTAAAGTTAAATTATATGACAGATCTTTATACTCGTATAAAAGTAAAAACCAAGCATTTTCGGGTTGCTAAACCTTTTTTAAACGCTGAAAACAAAATTACATGAATTCTTTACACATTTAAAGACAACATTCCATATTACTTTCCGAACATCTCAAACGCAACACCTAAACCAATTGTTTGAAGTTGAGGAACTTTTTCAGTTACTATTCTCCTTTCAATTCTAAGACTTTTGAGGTACGAATCTATTAAATTTAAATAAGTTTTATAGCGGTTATTTAAGAAAAACCATTTTTGAATTCATAAAATGCCGAATAACTCGAAAAATATCAGTGTTATTGAAAAACTACAAACACGTCTTTACTCTCTATAACATTATGTATATTCTGATACCAATATCGGGGCAAAAACTTTTCCGTCTGAAAGAAATTCTCAAAAACTATATTTTATATTGAATAAAGGGTACCAGAAACTGGCACATATTTTCTCACAAACATATTTAAATAGACAGATTCATGGTGCCTTCATAATTGTATTAAAATAGGAGAGTAACTAATAAATAAATATTATTATAATTAGCTGAATGAGAATTTTTAGAAAGATGGGGTTTTTTTAGTTTAAATTTCTTATAATTGAGTTTATCTTGCAAATAAATTTAGTATTTGATTAAAATAAGACTTAACATAGTTGCTTCATGTTTCTGATACTATAAGAATGTGGATTCCGGTATGTATGTCTGTCTGTATGTATACAAAGCTAGAGAGAAAACTATTTGATCGATTTCGAACAAATTTGCACCAAACATGTCAATTAGGCCTGAATAGATGAACGATAAAGGTTTTGAACAATTTTGAAAAACAACCCCCTTTTTGGCGAAAATACCCCCAAAAATAAGTTATTATTATTAGCTAAAAGAGAATTTTTAGAAAGAAGTGGTTTTTTGCATATGGTAGGGAACATTAAGGGCTACAAATAAGCCAAATTTTATCAAAATCACTAGAGCAGTTTTTTTTTTAAATAATAACTGATTTTTTTGGGGGTTTTTGGCCAAAAAGGGAGTTGTTTTTAAAACCTTTTTTCGTGCATTTATACAGGCATAATCGACATGTTTGGTGCAAATTTGTTCTAAATCGATTGAATAGTTTTCTCTCTAGCTTTGTATACATATACAGACAGACAGACATTTTGTAAGACTCAGTGGGTCCCAAAATGGATATTTCCACAAAAATCTCAACATCGATTTTTTTGCGATCACTATACTTTCACTATAGTGAGAACGTAAAATTTGAAAGTGTCCCATTAAAAATATAGACTTAGCTACAATAAAATAATTATTTCATAACTTTTCTTATTATAGTCACCTAGTTATAAACCTTTGAAAATAAACGGTACCAGGAACGGGCACATACTTTCTCACAAACATATTTTAATTAATTATTAAACACATTCACTGTGACTTCATAATTAATTGTAGGAGAGGTGATATTAAAGTAGGAGATTAACTAATAAATATTATTATTATTATCTAGAGAGAAAACTATTCGATCGATTTCAAACAAATTTGCACAAAACACGTCAATTAGGCCTGTATAGATAGATAAAATTTTTGAAAAACAACCTCCTTTTCGGCCAAACAACCCCCAAAAATCAGTTATTATTATTATTTCTTAAACGAAAACTTTTAGAAAGATGCGGTTTTTTGCATATAGTAGGGTAAATTAAGGGATACAAATAAGCTACATTTTATCAAAATCGTTAGAGCCATTTTTTAGAAAAAAATAATAACTGATTGTGGGGGGGGGGTTGGCCAAAAATGGGATTTTTTCAACATTTTTCAATACCTTTTTGATGCATCTATACATGCCTAATGTACATGTTTGGTGCAAATTTGTTCGAAATCGATGGAATAGTTTTCTCTCCAGCTTTGTATACATACAGACAGACATTTTGTAAAAACCATTTTTTTAGACTCAGGGGTCCCAAAACGGATATTTCCACAAAAATCTCAACATCAATTTTTTTGCGATCACTATACTTTCTCCATACTATATTATAGTGAGAAAGTAAAATGCATACGTTTAGTAACAGTTTTACTTAAAAGTTTAAAACTCCCAGGGTAATTAACATTGTTGAAAAATGTTGGTACTTATTAATTCTACTCACCATCCTGCTTCTTTTAATGTAATAAAACCCATGAAAATCTAAAGTAGGGTTTTATGCCTTAAAATCTTGCAAGGGGTACCCGACATAATTTTTTAAATTACGAAAGACATCTGTTTTCTCTGGCTTATATCGCTGAATCTATAAGAGATATCTTTTTGGAAAAAAAGTCAATGAAAATATAGACTTTTGTCTTTTTTTCTGTGAAAAACATTAACTCCCGTGTTTATGAACAAATAGCTCCATCTGAGCTATTTACACTTATTTCTTGTAAGTGCAAGTATAACTGTACCAACAAGTGTTACTGTTGTAAGTCTACGCTTCAGTGTTCTGCCGTGTGTCGACACTGCCAAGTGCTGTCATGCGGAAATATTCTGGGCAAGCAGAAGAACTTCAGTCTGATGGCGAATGAGGTTGTGGAAATTATGTACCAGTATACCATCTTATGTTAATTGTGTGAATTAACCAAAAAATTTATTAAAGGTTTTTGTTTTTACTTTAAATGATATTAAATTACTTCCACTTCTTTATATTTAATTTCGTAATTCTTGTAAAATTTTATATTAATTTTCTGAGATAACTGCCATAGCGCAGGTTTTTTTGGGAGGTCTTTTAGTATGTTATTACAGTAGCTAAATACAACATACATACCAAATCCCTAGCATATAAGAGTTTTTTTAGGTAATGGGGTAATTTTCATCAAAAATAATTCGACCACGCAGCTGAACCGCTGATGCGAGTTGAGCAAATTTCCAAAATTAAGTTTATAGGCCTATGTTTTAGGGCTTCAACCACCAATTTGGAAAATAGGTCTATTCACGACGGTGCTGATTAGCTGCAAAATGCTTCGCATGTTATTCCGCATATTGGGAGTATTTTCAATACACAATGCATTGCGTGCTTGGCACGCCATTCCTCATATTGAGAGTATCTTCAATAAACAAAGCATTGCATGCTTCGCACGCCTTCCCCAGTATTGGGAGTATCTTCAATACACAATGCATTGCGTGCTTCGCATGCCAACCCCCGTATTGGGAGCATCTTCGATACTCAATGCATTGCGTGCTTCGCACGCCAACACCATGGTAAAATCCACCACATGGCTTTGAACTGTGCACTTTTATAGTATGGTATTTTACGCTTTGATCCATTTTGGGGAATCAAGATAGCTATAAGGTCACGTAAAAAAACAAAATGTGCAGAATAAAATCTTACATTTATATTTGTAGAAAAAACAACTCTAAAAAACTTTTATTCTCGTAGGAAAAATCTAAAAAAATAGTTACTTTCGGTCAAAAACATGCTTCTGGTTTGTTGGATTTTTTTGGCTAACGAACTCTTCCGACCGACATAGACAACCAAAATGTGTACGAAATTTGGACCAAATCGGATTTAAAATGCGGCCGCTAGAGTGCGAACACACACATATAATATACAAGGTGTCAAAAAAGTCTGGGTACGGCTTAATATTTCAAAATGTACGAGTCTTATGAGATAGAAATCGAAGCAGTTATTCACAACCATAAAAAAAATACTTTTTAGCGAGTTTGAAATTTTTTCCGCCATCTTGGAATGAACTTAATTTTTTAAATGGGAAGGTGGTCATGTGATACATCATTTCGATGTAGAATTTCAAGAGAAAACCAACGGTGAAATTTTCACATCCATATTTTTAACCGATTAAAAATGGCGGCCAAAGCCATCGAAATCGTGTTATCCGATTTTGCCCCATTTTACTGCAGGCCTACTATTTTTTTTATTAAAATATGAATTATTTTTCTTTTTGGATTCAGAATTACATAAGCTTTCAAACGATATGCTACACAACTGTATTTAATTCAACCACTCGAAATCAATTTTGAAAAAATCAAAATGGCTGTAACTAAAAATTTTTAAATACTCCCAAATATCGTTGTGTGGCACATCGTTTGAAAGCCTATTTAATTCTGAATCCAAAAAGAAGAATAATTAATATTTTAAAAAAAGTACTGCAAAGTGGGGTTAAATCGGAAAACACAATTTCGTTGTTTTTGGCTGCCATTTTGGATCGGTTAAAGATATGGATGTGCAAATTTCACCGTTGGTTTTCTCTTGAAATTCTACATCGAAATGATGTATCACATGACCACCTTCCCATTTAAAAAAATTAAGTTCATTCCAAGATGGCCGACAAAAATTTCAAACTCACCAAAAAGTGGTTCTTTTACGGGTGTTAATAACTGCTTTTATATCTATCTCATAAGACTCGTACATTTTGAGATATTAAGCCACACCCAGACTTTTTTGACATCTTATATATATGATTTTTAATGACACCCCAAAACGTGTTCTGGGGACCATGATCGATGCTCATTTGCTATTCCCAACCTTGGGTCTTACCATAAGGGCCACTGCAATAGCTCATTTTTCCTATGGAAATTCGCTAATGACCACACTACACGGTAATAATGCATGACAGCAGTGTACTTCTTAGTACTCGTGGGCTCACGTGATGTGACGACAGTGTGTTTCTCCTTAGATACATTAGTATCATGTTTCCTATGCTATGTATTTAAAAAATTATGTTTTTTTTCTGTTTCAGGTACGATATAATGTAGATCAGTGAATAATGCAATCAGTGACACTCTGGGAAAAAGCGAAAAGTACTGTTGTGAAGTGGTAGGCTACTAGTGTTGTGAAGTAAAAAATATAAATAAATTCATGTAACGAAGTTCTGCCTGTCAATGGCAAAACCTTTAGTAATATTATGCATCTTTTCAGTTCAATATATAAATTAAAAGTAAAACAATGGATAAAGAATTACGAAAAATATTTTTCAACGTTGTAACTATGTTTTGTAAACTGACTTTACCTAATAAATAAAGATTTATATTTGAATAATACAGTCTATAAGTTAATTTTCCTGTTCTGCAAGATTCCTGTTAGTAATCAGCGCCTCCAGGACAGCCTTAGAAACTAAAATTCTAGTTACTTTATTCGCTACTAGAGGGCAGCACTACCTGGACAGCCTTAGAAACAAAATGTCTAGTTACTTTATTCTCTACCAGAAGGCAGCACCTCCCGGACCAAAATTCAAACCAACAATCCTGCTACCTCTTGTAACATTATATTCGCCTGATACATCGGAAAGTGTTTTTAGCTGAGTATCCGGCGAATATAAGTTCGTAGGAGGTAAATGAGATTTGAAATTCAAATCAAGAATCGTGCTACCTGTTTTAACATTATGTTCGCCTGATACATTGGAAAAGTGTTTTTAGCTGCTTAGCCCAGGAGGTGCTGTTGTAACTCACTGTAAGCATTTTTTTAAAGGTGTGTAACTCGGTGGATATAATAAGGAAAGTTTAGAAATAATTTTTTATTGTAGATAAAAGTATATATTTTAATGGGACACTTTAAAATGTTCAATATACTATATGTCTTTGAGAAAAAAAAATGTATAAAAGTTCATATTTCAACAAAAAATAATTCGAACGGAAAATTTTGCCCCCATTTGGCTATCAAAATATACATAATTTTATCTATATAAATAAAAATGTAAATTTGCGTTTGTTCAAAATCGATAATCTCCGAAAGTTCTTCACCGATTGCTTTAAACTTTTAACACAAACTTTCGTTTTAATACAAGCGTGTATACCAGGTGTGCGGGGGTCTGAAAACGGTTTAATATTTCGTATGTATGGAATTAAAAGTAGATGTGATTGAAGAACCTACTCTATGTAAAAACTATTTTATTAAGATTTCAAAAAAAATGATCCACCATCTCGGATCCGCCATTTTGAATATACCTTTTTTTAAATGGGAAAGTGAAGGTGGTCATGTGATACATCATTTCGATGTAGATTTTCAAGAGAAAACCAACGGTGAAATTTGCACATCCATATCTTTAACCGATTAAAAATGGCGGCCAAAAAAATGAAATCTTGTTTTCTGATTTTGCCCAATTTTGCTGTACTATTATTTTTTTAATATTTATTATTATTCTTTTTGGAGTTAGAATTAAATAAGCTTTCAAACGATATGCCACTCAACGATATTTGGTTGATCCACTCGAAATCAATTTTGAAAAAATCAAAATGGCGGTAACTCAACAATTTTAAATACTGTACTTTCAATACTGTACAGTTTTTATAGAATAAAAACTATAAAACAAAATGACATGATATTTTCACACAAGAAAGACAAAAGTCCATATTTTTACTAACGTTTTTCTCCAAAAAGATATCTCTTGTAGATTCTGAGATATAAGCTAGAGAAAACGGGTGTTTTTCGCATTTTAGAAAATGTCAAGGAAACCCTTGCAAGATTTTAAGGCATAAAAATCTCCGTTTGATTTTCATGGGTTTTATTATATTAAACGAAGCAGGATGGCGAGTAGAATTAATAGGTAGGTTTACCAATATTTTTCAAAAATATTAATTACCGGTAGCCCACACTGGGAGTTTTGAGTAAAACTGTTACTTAATGTAAGCCTTTTTCAAACGTGTGTAACTCGCTGGCTATAAAAATGAAAGTTTTGAAATATTTTTTTTATTGTAGATAAAAGTCTATATTTTAATGGGACACTTTCAAATTTTCAATATCTGATATAGTTTTTGAGAAAAAAATCTAGAAAAGTACATACTTCATCAAAAAAATTTGGACTGAAAATTTTTTGCCCCGATATGGATATCAAAATGTACATAATTTTATAGAGAATAAAGATGTGTTTGTAGTTTTTCAAAACTCTGGTATTTTTCGAGTTATTCAGATTTTTATGAATTCCAAGATGGTTTTTCTTAAAAAATAACCACTATAAAAATTATTTAAATTTAATAGATATGTACCTCAAAAGTCGTAGAAAGGAGAATATTCACTGAAAAAGTTTTCTCTCGTCTTCAACCGTTTAGAAAATCGTGTTTTAAGCATTTCCAGGCTTTCGGGTTGCAAGCCTTCTTTAAAACTGCTATAGCAGAAAAACTATAAAACATAATGACATGATTTTTTTCACACAAGAAAGAAAAAAGTCCATATTTTCATTTACCGTTTTCTCCAAAAGGATATTTCTTATAGATTCGGAGATATAAAACAGAGAAAACAGGTTTTTCACATTTTGGAAATGTCCAGGGTCCCTTTGCAAGATTTTAAGGCATAAAAACCGACTTTGGATTCTCATGGGTTTCATTACATTAAACGGAGCAGGACGATGTGTAGAATTAATACGTACTAAAATTTTACAAAAAATATTTATTAGGCTACACTGGGAGTTTTAGGGTTTTAAGTAAAACTGTTACTCAATGTAGGCTAAGCATTTTTCCAAAGGACCAAAGGTGTATAACTCGGTGGCTATAATAAGGAAAGTTATGAGAATAAAAATAAATCGACCACGCAGCTGGACCGCTGACGTGAGTTGAGCAAATTTCCAAAATTAAGTTTATATGCCTATGTTTTAGTTTTTCAACCAACAATTTGGGAAATAGGTCTAATCACGAAGGCGTTGAACAGCTGTCTGTGTGTACGCAATATATTAGTAGAATTTGTTTCCTCCTAGTGGCCTCGCGAGTTTGCATCACTTGGCTTTGAACTGGGTACTTTTATGGTATTTTACGTTTTTGTCGATTTTGGGGGAACCAAGCGAGCTATAAAGTCGCGTAAAAAACGAAATGTGCAGAATAACATCCTACATTTATATTGTTAGAAAAAAACTCTAAAAAATGTCATTCTCGTAGTAAAAATCACAAAAAATAGTTACTTCTGGTCAAAAAACGTAGGTACTTCCGGTTGTTGGATTTTTTTGGCTAATGAACTCGTCCGAGCCACACATAGACAACCAACACGTGTACCAAATTTGGACCAAATCGGACTTAAAATGCGGCCGCTAGAGTGCGAACACATATATATATATGAATTTTTTACACCCCAAAACGTGTTCTGGGGACCATGATCTGTGCTCATTTGCTACTCCCGACCTTGGGTCTCACCATAAGGGCCACTGCAATAGCTCATTTTTCCTGTGGAAATTCGCTAAAAAATGATTTTAGATCAAAATCTATATTTTAATGAGACACTTTCAAATTTTCAATATACCGTATAGTTTTTGAGAATTTCTTTAGATAAGTAGGCCTACATATTTCAACCAAAAAAATAATTCGGACTGAAATTTTTTGCCCCGATATGGGTATCAGAATATACATAATTTTATAGAGAATGAAGATGTGTTTGTAGTTCTTCAATAACACTGACATTTTTCGAGTTATACGGCTTTGAATTCCAAAATGTATTTTTCTTAAATAATGGGTATAAAAAATATTTACCTCAAAAGTCTTAGAATCGACAGAGGAATATTGACTGAAAAAAGATTCCTTTGATCTTTAACCGTATAAACATTACCTGTGAAACAAATTTGTATAAACATTATTTGTTAATACTTACTTGGTATTAGGATTAGGCCTACACTGGACACCATAACCAATAGGAATAATCGCATTGTTGATCGTAATTCAGGAGTTCCTTGAGTAAGGTATGTTTATAATGCACAGTCACTGTCATCTGCAGAAATACTAGTATTTACAAGTACAGTCTACTAATTGATAGAAAGTGAAAGTCTGTAACCGCCATTCACGACTAGGCCTAACCTAACCTGTTGCATCAGTGTTGTAGCAATTTTAATTATCTCAGAATGCAACTGCAGGCTATAAATTAATTTTTACTTTACATAAACGCAGTAAACAATTAATTATGTGACTGATGAAGAACAAAACCATATTTTATTTGGACAAAGAACAATTTATCCTTGTTTGCTTTGTCTATTTTCTCCAAACTATAATCATCATTTTCGTAAAAATATCAGAGTATACAATAATCTGTTTGCGTTGGCTTCACCATGGGTAGCCGCTGGGGTTGGTAAGCGGAGACTCTAGTGCATTATAACATGTGTCCTATCTTGCTTAGTTTAGAAGTTGTCCGTCTGTGTTTTTGAAAAGTATATCTCTCATAAACGGTTTAAGGGTTTGCTACAGTAAAATAAACGGTATCAGTTAACTGGCACAAACTTTCTCCCAACTTACTGTAGTCAAAATAATATTGTTTTTAATCATTTTATTTACTACTTTTTAGAACAAAACAAAAAATAATATTCTACCTACGTCAATCGTATAAAAAAATTATTGTCCCAGGCGGAATTCGATCGCGTGACCTTTGAATTACTGGCCGTCCTCGCTACCGTTGTGCTACCCCGTGCGGCCGTCGCCGTGATGCTAAATTGACAACATAAACTTGTTCATTTTTTAACATTTCCCCATAATTATGAAACGCCGAAGTTTTGATAAAAGCGGGTGGTGTCATTTTGTTTGGCATCTTAAGCACTATAAATACTGAAAATTTGATCAAAATCGTTAGAACCGTTTTTGAGAAATTTGCATTTTTGTCGTTTTTTATTGGTTTTTAGGGGTAAATTACCCTTAAAAATAAAAAATTCAAAAAAATAAAAAAAACGCCTGGAGATATTAGGGTTTAGTACCTACATACCAAATTTCATGAAAATCGGACCAATAGTGTCCCCTCTGGTCGTGTATACATACTGACACACTGACAGACAGACACCACGTTAAAAACACTTTTTTGGGTTCAGGGAGCACCAAAACAAAAAATTCCACTAAAAATATTTTTGGGTTCAGGGAGCACCAACACAGATAATTGCACTAAACCAATTTTTGGGGTTCTGGGAGCACCAAAACAGATAATTCAACTGAAAATTCAAATTCGAACATTTTTACGAAAACAATACTTTCTCCATATACTACGTATAGGGTGGAGAAAGTAAAAGAGAAAGCGACCGACGACTCCAGCTCTTCACCCTATAGCCGTATTTAAACAGTGCAATTTATTGCAGCTGCGCGTTTTGACATTGCCTCATTTAAAACCATTTTATAAATCCATCTATTGTAATTGAGTGCTGAAAAAAAACCTGAATATTCTTTATAAAACTGCGGATCCGGCTTGCGATTCACTTTTAATTAGTATACATTTTTTATTGTGTAAGGAAAAAAGTTCAAATTTGGTAGTTAAAAAATGTCAATTACATGACAAATGAACGGGATTTTGAAAAATGTGAAACGCAAAACGGATGCGTATTGAGACTGTGGTTAAAATAAGACCTGTCAAACAATTTTACTGTAAAAAATAAACGAACTAAATGTTTTTAAATTTAACATTGCTCTTACGGGATAAAAATCCAAGATGGCCGCCACTACAGCAGACCCTTAATATTGGGGGGCAAATCACACCCAACGTTTCGTTGAGGTTCAGACTTCTGGCGGTAACTTCAAATGATAGGCCGTGGGACCCAGGCGTCACTCCCGATAGCTGTCGAGATGGCCGCAGGCACGGTAACTAGAACCATTGACTATATAACCATGAGTAGACTTCCCAAGCCTATAGTAGTAAATGAAGCCAGGAAAAACGACGGCACAGCAAGGGCACCTATCGGCAGTAAACTGAAGCAAGTCTTAGGCGTAGCAGCAGGCCAGCGCTCCGTGGTGAAATCACGAACTATAGATGGATTTATTAAAGGGAGACCTATTTTGAGTACTGTGCGAGAGAGAAGGAGATAGTTTCGAGGTAGAGCACACAACTTCCCCTTCCCCCTCGCACCACCACTTTGTCACTTTACCGTAATGTGGCAAACTAAGCCGAGCAGCTTCCTGCATAGGTTTTTCGTTTTTTCTCAACGGCTGGCACTTTTCTCTTGACTAATAATTGTTTATCACCAGCCCTGTTCCTTACAATGTCAACTGTCCACTCACGTTATTATTATTGAAAGATAATACAACGATTAAATTAATTACACAATTACAATAAAACAATGTTAACGGGAATATTAAAAGAATATTGTAACTATAGGCATATAAATCATATTTTATTATAGAAATGAATGTTAATGTTGACCCATTGTTACTTTGTGTAATTAGAAAACAACTCTTTACACAAAGCCGACTTCTGATTTAAACTTTGAGCAATAGGTTCTCTTGCAACCTAAAAAGAAATGGCGTTGTTGTCTACACTTAATTAAATATATTTGAAGTAGAGGTTTTATTCTTCTAAACGCTACGTCTAAAACCTACAAAGCTGTATTCGGTTTTACACATACATATACATTCTACACATTATTTTTGATATTTTTCCATTAAACTTCATAAATTATGTATTTTTGGTTCTATTTGATTTCATAATTTTTAACTTTAAGAACTTATTTCTTGAAATTTTGTATATTTAATTTGAATGAAAACTGTACCATTTATGCATCTCTTTATTATCTACTAGCTGAATACCCGTGCTTCGCTACAGGGAATTTGTTTGTTGTTTTGTTGCATCACCATGATTTATAATTAATTGTCATAGTATTCTCTCATTTTCTTTCATCTATTATTATTAAAGTGAATTATAACATTTATATTCAATTACTTTGGTATGTATTGTTCACTGGTTGCCCATAAATTGTCTTCGTCATAGTATGTGTGCTAAATAAATTAAATAAATAAAAAATTCAGAGTGAAGAGCGTCTTTTATTTCAACCGCTAAATCTACAGACTGGTAAATCACAGTCTTAGCTTGATATTTGCAGCGTCTTAAATTGCGAATGCATAGATCGGGTTAGATTTGATTAGGTTACATCTTAAATATTTTCTTAAAGTTAATAAGTTCCAAATTTCAGCTCTCTAGCTTTAAGGAAAGAATACAAATTAGTATTGATTGTTTTTAGGGTTTGTTATTACATTTTCAACCCTTAGCTGCACGTAACGAAATGTACAACTGGTTTACTTTTTATGTGTATCGCGTAAGAAATAAATGTACAAAATTTCAGCTCTCTAGTTTTAAGGAATGTATGAATATTAATAATTATTGTTTTTAGGGGTTGTTAACACATTTTCACACCTAGCAGCAAGTAACAAAATGTAAAAGTCATTTACTTTTCATATGTGTTTTGTAAGAAATATATGTAAAAAATTTCAGCTTTAAGGAAAGTAAACAAACAACATATATTGTTTTAGGGGATGTTTCAACCCTTAAAGGTCAAATATTTTAAAATCCTATCTTAGAGTGCCTATAGCGCCTATGAGCAATATGTGAACCAAATATTTCACGTTCCTTAGCGGTATTAAATTAATATTTATAGTTATAGGGGTTGTTACTAAATGTTCACACCTTAGCAGAACGTGATAAAATGGTAAACTGCTTTATTTTTTATATGTATCTTCTAAGAAATAAATGTATAAAATTTCAGCTTTCTTGCTTTAAGGAAAGTATAACAAACAATGTTTATTGTTTTATGGGTTGTTTAAACCCTTAAAGACCAAATATTTAAAAATACTTTCTAAGTTCGCCTCTAGCCCCTATTGAGCAATATGTGTACCAAATTTCACGTTCCTAGGCGGTATTCAATTAATATTTACAGTTTTAGGGGTTGTTAATACATGTTCACCTATTAGCAGAACGTTACAAAATGTAAAACTGGTTTAATGTTTATATCTATCGTGTAAGAAATAAACGTAAAACATTTTTGTTTTCTAGCTTTAAGGCAATTATAACATACAATACTTATTTTTTGATTGGTTGTTTCAACTCATAAAGACCAAATATTTTAAAATCATTACTTAGTTTGCCTTTAGGTCCTATGAAAAATATTTGTACCAAATTTCACGTTCCTAGGAGATAGGGTTTTTGAGATATATAACAAACAATATTTATTGTTTTAGGGGTTGTTTCAATCCTTACAGACCAAATATTTTAAAATCCTTTCTTAGTATGCCTCTTGCCCCTATGACAAATACTTATACCCAATTTCACGTTTCTAGGAGGTAAGGTTTTTGAGATATATAACAAACAATATTTATTGTTTTAAGGATTGTTTCAACCCTTAAAGGCCAAATATTTTAAAATGCTTTCTTAGTGCGCCTATAGTGCCTATGAGCAATATGTGTACCAAATTTCAAGTTCTTAGGTGGTAAGGTTTTTGAAATATATAACAAACAACATGTATTGTTTTAGGGGTTGTTTCAACCCTTGCAGGCCAAATATTTTAAAATCATTTCCCCCGTGGCAAATACATGTACCAAATTTCACATGAGTGAGTGAGGGCTTTGCCTTTTATATGTATAGATTTCTTTGTTCATAATATGATATACAGTTTTCTTGTAATTATTCAATACCTTGTCAAGAATAAACTTTTGACACCATTTTCAACTAGAAATTATCAGTTAGTATATTATACAGGGTGGCTGTAGAGTAACTTGCACCCCCCCCCCCCCTTTATCTTGGTCATTTGTTAAGATAGCTAAATGCGGTTTGCGGCAATATTTGTTACAGTGAGGGGCTGCTAAAGAAACATAATATCGTTCAATTTTGGTCGAAAGGGGGTTGGTGGGGGAGGGGGTAACTCAAAATTTTCAACTGAGACCAATACTTATGTGGTACATCACTATAAAGGTCCTGTTGAAACAAGAATTTTGATGTAAAAAATTCTTTTTTAGGACAACCTTAACCCAAATGGCGACCATTTTGTTTATAGTCAATGGTGGTAGTTCTGGACAGAGCAGGCTCAAGGAAAAATCGGGCTCTGGCAAATCGAGCCAGTCTACCTGCTCCGCCTACCCAAAAACATCCAAATGGAGCCAGAGGCTTAAGGGTGACCCTCGGACCACATCTAAATCGAGCCAGCTATTCAACCCTTGAAATCACTGAAGCAGAAGTTTTGTAGACTATTCCATATTTTCAGTAAGGCGTATTTAGAAAACATTAAACATTATTAAAGAGCATCCACCTTTCTCGTAATTATAATACGACGAAATATTATAATTATACAAATATTATAATCATACTGTTATCGGAAAAATACTGTGACTAAACAGTTTAGGTAAGTCCTCTAGTTTTTTTTTATTCTAATTATATAAAGTGATAAGACGGTACCTGTAAAGTGATAATTTTTGTACCTGGCAGAATTCTTTTAACACGGCTGGCTGGAGCTGGCTCGATTTGACTGGGTGGAAGGGGGACATTTTACGACCCATCGAAAATGATCTGAGGGATTGGCTCGATTTGGATGTGCCCGAAAAATCTTCACCCGGGCAAGGATCCTTCGAGTCGCTCCTCTTTCGGGTCTGAACTAATAACTAATATATATATATTTGGGCTTTTGGGTTGATAATTAAATTTTTAAATTACTATCGTTGACATAGTCTAGTCCCATATGGATCGTACCTCATCTGTTCTAAAGAACATTTAAACACAATTTATTCCAAAGACTAATAAATATTTTCAAGTTTAACTTAGGCCTATATTGTTTATAATTATTGGAAAAATAAACACATTCTAGCTATAAATTCAAAATTTTAAGGGACTACAATTTAAAACTAAGTGGATAATTCCTTCTTTGTTACATACGCTTATGAATACTATCGTTGCATCTGTTTGGTTGGTCACAGTTAGTCTGGGGACCATGATCAGTGCTCACTTACTACACCCAACAAAATGAATGAGCTCCCGAAGTTTCTGCATATCGTCGTGAATCACCCTTCATATAAAATGTTTAATGATTGCCGAAAACGTGTTCAGGGGACCATGATCAGTGCTCACTTACTACACCCAACAAAATTAATATTACATTGTCATCGGTCCTTGATAAGCGTGCTAAGTTTCAAATCAATCCGAGTTTTGAAGTAGGGCCTATAGGAAAGTATACGAATATACGAAGAAAGGTATAAAAAGGCACTTTCCGGATTTTACCCCTAACGCGTGATGCGGTTTCTCATCCGACACCCCACCCCGATTACAATGGGCGCAAAGAACTATAACTTCAAAAATTAACGTTATTTATTTTTACAAAAAAGTTTTACACCTTTTGGCATTACAACGAAAAGCTTGTTTCTCTAGAAACGTTCCACTACTTTGTTGGGAACGCCAAGCTCTGTTGCAAAATAAATTACTATCACCTACTGGGAGACAATGGCTACTCTTTTCTGTTCGCCTAGGTGAAGCAACTTGTTGCCAAATATTTAATTTACTAAATATTTTGACAAAAAAAAAATTATATTTAACTCCCAGTAATTTAACACACTAGCTCAATTAAACTGACTCTTTTTTACTTTCTGTAAACCTCAGAGTTGTAAGTACACTGGAACTAACCTTGTAACGTAAATTATCTGTGCTTTCGTTTAACTTATAATTTAACCAAGTTCTAATATCTGAATACATGGGATACACTATTGGATGTGCGAGACAGGTAACATAAAATCAAATTAATTCTGTTCTGCAAAATAAAAACTTTGAATTTATTACTTCTAAATTCAAACAGAAATTTAAAAAAACTGAAACACAAAATATTTAAATTCTTTGGTAATTTTTACCTTACACAATAAATTCAAAAATAATTAACTTAATCTAAAATGGCAGAACTTTCTATGAATTTACTTACTTTGAAAATTGCTTTTATTCTATTTATAATGTTAATTAATTAAATCTTTTTATTATTAAATATTATTATTTTAAACTTTTACTTTAATCAAATTTTAATTTAATTTAATGAATGCAACTTGATACACTACACGATTAATAAAATATCTAACCCAGTATAATAAATAAATTTAATGAATTTACTCAGGCAAAATCTTAGGGAAAATCTGCAACGTATTTTCGCTTTTCACAGACCTTATAAGTTGTAGCTGTATGTCCTTCGACTGGAGGTAGGCCTACTAAGTCACAAGTTGTCTGGTGCCTTTGAATTACAGATGTTTTCTTTCTGGAAATTGGCAGATGGTCCTAGGTCCGTTCGTCTGGTTATCCCTTACTTTTGGATTTTGAGTTAAATTGAATTTTTTGTTTAACTTTGAACGCATATTACGTAAGCAATTTCCCTTATTACGTTTCGAGAATTAGATGCCCAATACAT
This sequence comes from Philaenus spumarius, assembly GCA_018207615.1. Taxonomy (NCBI): domain Eukaryota; kingdom Metazoa; phylum Arthropoda; class Insecta; order Hemiptera; family Aphrophoridae; genus Philaenus; species Philaenus spumarius. Next base: position 131,637 of record JAGFPH010000870.1, read on the forward strand.
AAGCGTTTAGCGTAATGCATTGACCACATAAAACCACTAATTCGCAAATTCCTAAATCCCGGCTATTCCCTCAGAAATCAGATAATTTCGGCTAAGTTACTTTTGCCGTTTTTCGCCAGCTAACTCTCATCTTGCCCTGACTTGCATTTCTATGACCTACATACGTATGATGCCCGTAGTAGTCTAAAAAGATTGAATTATTCAAAAAAATATTTGAAAAATTCAAAATTCCGGGAATTGCACGGACATTTTCCGCTGCAGCATATAAAACATAAAAACGGTTTAAACATAATATAATATTTTTCAGTGGACAAATAACATCGAAGGTCGGCGAAAGTAAACGAGTGGTTCCGAACCCCACGCCCCACTCAGAACGAAGCTTCACAAATGTTTGCGGAAATAAACAAGGCATTGCAACGTTTACTACTTTTTGCATTATTTTTCTGCACATTGCGGTAAATTAAGGGTCTGCTGTAGTGGCGGCCATCTTGGATTTTTATCCCATAAGAGCAATGAACTTTCAAACCATTTATTTCGTTTACTCTTTATCATAAAATTGTTTGCAAGGTCTCATTTGCAAGTCACAATACGCATCCGTCTTGCAATTTACATTTTTTTAAATGCTTTTGATTTGTTATGTAATTGATATTTTGTAAGTACAAAGTTTGAATTTTTTTCCTAACACAATCAAAAATTAATAATGAAAAATAATTTGTAAAGCCGGATCCGAAATTTTATAAAGAATATTCAATTTTTTTTTCAACACTCAATTACAAAAGATAGACTTATAAAATGGTTTGAAATGAGGCAATGTCAAAGCGTTCAGCTGCAAGAAATTGCACTGTTTAGATAGGGATACAGTGAGAAGCGGTTGTGTTTCCGGTTGCTTTCTCGTTTACTGGAGCAGACCCTTAACATCGTTGTTCTTACATCTATTCTGACTAACTTCCAATCAAAATTCTTCAGATAAGTAAAAGTGAGATAAGTAAAAAAAAGATAAACCTCAAGTATGTTTAGCGGATCATCTGCGTAGTACTTCTCCACTGCAGAATCCGTTTTGTAAATTTAAATCGGGCCACTCAGGTTAATAGGGGGCATTATGAAAGATATTGGCCTAAATTATTTATACTGCAACTGTGCAAAAACTAATAATGGTATCAAAACACTGTTTTCAGCCTTCAGGACCTCAGGGTCCGTCCCTTCCCTTTCCACCCCAGTTCCCCCTCTTCCCCCGGTAGGCCACTTTAGGCCAGACACCTCCCTTTACAAAATCCTGGCTACGTCATTTGGTCACTTAATGTGGTGTGGTGAGCAAAACAACTAAAAAAACTCAGTATATTTTAATGCATTCTTACCCCAATAGAAAGTAAATTTATGTTATTAAATTAATTTAGATTAAAAAAAGTATCAATAGCAAACTAAAACTATGGAAATGTGTTTATGAGAATAACTCTTTTTATAGTTACAAAACAACGTGTGCATCATTAATTCCCAACCGTTATGTCCATAGCAAGAAATCCCCCTAATAAACTGTTTTTTTCCTGGAAATTATTATAATAATTAATTATAAAAATAACAGTAATAAATAAATTAATAAGTAATTGATAAATAAACGATGCAATAAAAATGACAATTCTTATTTTGTTGATAATTATTACATTTACTTTCATTTAAAACAAACCGCACGAAAATCGGTTGCATAGATTTCCAGAAATAGGTATCAATAGGGTTTTAATCTAGAACCAAAAAACCTCAAAAAGTGTCCTTATAAGAAGTATTAGGATGAAGTACAAATTACTTTTCATAACTTTTTAATAATAATAACAATAATATTCTCTTTTTATTTCAAATAAACAGAACTAAAATGGGCCCGGTAGATCTTCATAAATATGTAGTATAAAGTGTTTTAATCTAGAACCAAAAAACCTCAAAAAGTAAATTTATAAGAATACCGATGAAATACAAATTACTTTTCATAACATTTTGATAATAAAGACAATATTCCCTTTTATTTTGAATAAACACCACTAAAATTGGTCATATAGATCTCCAGAAATAGGTATAAAATCAAAAGGGTTTTAACCCAAAACCACCAAAACTCAAAATGTGCCCTTATAAATGCACTGATGAAATAAAAATGACATTTAATAAAACCACCTAAATTCAAAAAGTGCCCTTATAAATGCACTGATGAAATAAAAATGACATTTTAAAAACAGGTAGTCGTGGATAAACGATGGAGCCTTACATAATTGTGGCGATCCGATGAAGCCTTAAATAATTGCGGTAATGCAACTGTGTCTTAAATAATTGCGGAGATGCGATGGAGCCTTAAATAATTGTGGATAAGCGACGGAGCCTTACATAATTGTGGAGATCCGGTGAAGCCTTAAATAATTGCGGGAATGCAACTGTGTCTTAAATAATTGCGAAGATGCTACGTAGTCTTTGTGGAGATGGGATGGATCCTTAAATATTTGCGGAGATGCAACAGAGCCTTAAATAATTGTAGAGATCCGATAGAGACTTAAATAATTTCGGGGATGCGACTGTGTCTTAATTAATTGCAGAGATGCGGCGTAGCCTTATTTATTTGCGGGGATGCAACAGTACCTTAAATAATTGCGGAGATGTGACGGAGCCTTAAAAAATGTTGTGTAAGTGCGATGACGATGACGGTGAAGCGAGTTTTTCATCATTTTTCTCCATGCAAAAAGTGCCCAACCTAATGAAGTTTTCACTGGAAAAAAACTAAAATCATATTAAAAAATAGGGTTTTAACCAAAATACAAAAAACTCAAAAGTGCAAAATAATTGAAAAATAAGATTTAATAATTTGTTTAAAATAATGAGATTTTCTTTCATTTAAAACCAACGACACGAAAATCGGACACGCAGAACTCCAGAAATAGTTATCAATAAAAAACTAAAAAAATATAAAATTGACCTTATAAATATATTGATGATATAAAAATGACATTTCTTAATTTTATTATAAAAATGACAACATTTTCTTTCATTTAAATCAAACCGCACCATCGACCAGGTTGATCTCCAGAAACCGATATCAAGCGGAAAAGGTTTTAAACTAAATCCAAAAAAATTCGAAAAGTGCCCTTATAAATATACCGATGAAATAAAATTGATATTCAATAATGTTTTAATAATAATGATAACATTTTCTGTCATTTTAAACAAACAGCACTAAAATCGGAACGGTAGATCTTCAGAAATAGCTATCAATATGATTTTAACATAAAAGCCAAAAAGTTCCCTTTTAAATATGCACATGAAATAAAATTGACATTTCATAATTTTTTGATAGTAATGACAACGTTTTCTGTCATTTAAAACAAATAGCACTAAAATCGTCCAGTAGATCTTCAGAAATAATAGGATTTTAATATAAAACCCCAAAAACTTAAAAAGTGCCCTTTTAAATATGCCCATGAAATAAAATTGACATTTCATAATTTTTTTATAATAATAGAATAGAATAGAATAAATTTATTACAACACAATTTTACAAACAAACAAAAGAAATACATAATAGAACCATGTTGTAAAAGCAACCCCAACAGGTAAAAAAACCCAATTACTGGGGCGCCATCTATACAAAAATAAAATACGTCATGCCTAAATTAATTAAAACTATGAAACAAATAACTAAACAAAACAACCAAATACATAATCAAACAACAAATAAACAATAATAATGAAAACATAAAAACTAACATATTATACCTAGCTGTTGAGTCCCATCAAAACTTGCAAACCCACAGTCAGCGCTGGTTTAATGCAGACAAAGTCTCCCTGCGGAACCTCGACAAACCCCAGGAAACATCCACCTTGTGAGCGACCAAATTGTACAGAGCAATTGACGAGTTCAGCGGCGACGACGCATGAGCATGGGTTCTAATGCGCTCCTGATAAAGTGGTCGTCTGATTCTCATCCCATAAGGTGGAACACACCAGCATATCTGTCTTAGGCTCTCAGGATCCTCAATCATGCCACACATAACTCCTCTCAAGAAACACAACCTCAACAAATTTCTCCTAACTGCCAACGAATTAACTTCAAATGCACTCAAAAATTCCCTATATCTTATTGTCCAAATTTGCTGGTTATTAAATCCAAATTTTTTATAAAATAACACACGCAAAAATCTTTTCTGAACTTTTTCTATCATATTTACATAGTATTTTGTTGATGGGGACCAAACAATACAGGCAAATTCCAGCCCTGATCTAACTAGACTATTAAATAAAACTTTCATAACGACAATATTATTAAAATCCCTCCCCAACCGACAAATAAAACCCAAGGTGGAATAAGCTCTCTTTACTATATTAACAATATGACAACTAAAAGATAAATCTTGTGACATAAGAACCCCCAAATCCTTAAAGCTAGTAACTCTGTTCAATAATTGCATATCAATGTTATAATTGTTAATTAAAGGCTGTAATACTCTATAATATGACATGACGCAACATTTTTTAATATTAAGAAGTTTATTATTTTCACACCAAACAGATAATCTAACTAAATTTTCTTGCAAAATTTGACAATCATAACAAGTTTTAATATTTTTAAAAAATTTCAAATCGTCAGCGTACATTAAATATTCACAATTATCGAAACACGATGTTATATCATTAATGAAGATATTAAACAATAAAGGTCCCAAATTACTGCCCTGAGGAACACCGGACCCAGTTATAAATCTATTCGATTTAAAACCAGAATACGTTACATATTGATACCTAAGAAACAAATAGGAAGAGAAAAACCTAAGAAGATCACTGGAAAACCCATAGAAATTCAGTTTCCTAAGCAATGTGATGTGATTGACTTTATCAAATGCTTTTGCAAAGTCAGTGTATATTACATCCACCTGCCCTCTATTATCCAATACCCTAGATGTATAATTTACAAAATTTGAGAGATTAGTATTAATTGATCGGGCAGGAATAAAACCATGTTGAGCCCAAGACAAATACGGTTTCATATGAGATAGCACAAACAAATGAATGACAATCTCAAACACCCTAGCAGGAGTTGAAAGTATTGCTACAGGTCTGTAGTTGGCATAGTTGGCAATATCTAACTTGTTAGCACCCTTATGAAGAGGAGTAATTCTGGACAGTTTCCAATCATTTGGAAAGCTGTTTGTGGAAAGACTTAAATTAAAAATAAAACAAAGAGGTTTAATTAGGAATTCTGAACAAGCTTTGACAATATAAACTGGAATTAAATCTGGACCAAACGATCTTTTTGAAGGTAATCTTTTAACTGCAGCCGTGACCTGATCAGTAGTTATATTCGAAATAATTAAAGGTTGCACTCCTGTCATAACAGGCGATGAAAGTACCTCCTTCCAGTTTAACTGATCCGGTTTGTCATATACAGAACCAAAATACTCTGCAAAGGCACCTGCAATAGATAAACCGTCCCTAAGCCGCTTGTCATTCCACACAAAATCATTTCCGGTTACTGTCCCACTGCCTTTTCTGCATTTCACAAAATTCCAAAACTTTTTCGGGTCACTCACAAGAGAGCATTCGAGATTTGCTATATACATTCCATATGCTTCTTTTATCAATTGCTTAACCTTACTCCTATAATATTTAAATTTTGCAAAATAATCATTATTCCCGGATTTATTCGATTTTGCCCTAAATTTATGTTTCAATTTTAAGTTATCAATAATTTCTTTTGTAAACCAAACCGGGTACTTAGGCTTAACTAGTGGTCTCTTTTGTGCGTATTTATCTAAAACTGAATAAATTAATTTATAAAATTCAGAAACAGCAGTAATCACGTCTTGACAATTAAAAACATTCTTCCAATCGCTATATTTAAGATCAGAATAAATACCATAAAAGTTGGTCTTAGTGAATGAATAAACAATCTCATTAGGCACCCCCGTATGACACCTACTTCGGCCTCCCGCAAAACAAACAATCAACACAGGATGGTGATTATCCACTCCCACCAAGGCGTCGTCGTCACCCAACACGGATGCTCCCACAATATTACTTATTACCAAATCCAAAGTTCTGTTGTTGTGATTGATAACACCATTTAGCATAACAAATTTATTAAAATTTAGAAAAAATGATAAATCTTTATAAATTCCCCCCTCCAAATGTAAGTCAAATGTGTTATTAGAAATACGAGGTAAATTAAAGTCGCCCACAATGCAAATGTTTCTATCAATTAAATTACTATTATTAAAAAACAAATTAAAGAACAACTCGTAAGAAAAAAGAGGAGTCCTGGGTGGAAAATAAATATTGCAAAGAATAAACGTAAACCCAGCGTCATTTGATAGTTTGACCCAAGCAATATCCACATTATCAATAGAAGGAAATGTAAGCAACTGGGACTTCCAAGAACCGGTCCTTATAGCAGTCAATACGCCAGCTCCCCTCCACTTATTTACTCCGTCACTTCTATAAACAGTCCAATCAGCTGGGAATAACTCGCCTGAAGTCACATTACTATTTAACCAAGTTTCAGTGATACAGACTATATCACTATCAAGGTTAAGCAAATTTTGATAAAACTCACTTAGCTTGGTATTCAGACCTCTAACATTCTGATAGTAAATACATTTATCACTACTCATTCAAATTAAAATATAAAACCTTATTCTAATTTGTTTTAAACTAATTAGCTCTTCCTTATAACAATAAGCACAATGAAAAAGTGTATAAGACACTCCTGAACTATAAAGTTTCACATAAAAACGTGTCTTTCTTAAATTGCAAAGATTAATAAACATACTGACATCAGCAAAAATTATCATTAACATACAGAACTGAGAAAAATTTCCACTATTCAATTTTATCCTGTTTCTATTAACATTTATCTTACTATTAATCAAGTCCTATCACTAAATAACTTTAACTATAAATTTACAAAATGTTATTGATATAAACACAAAAGTAAGCTTATATCTGTTTTTTTTTTTTTGTAACTTCTCAAATATTTATTACCGTATGTGACAGAAAAATAAATAGAACTTAAAAAAATAAACACAAAATTTTCTAACTTATTAGCATCAAGCAATATATTCTTACTTTCAAACACACAAAAGTTTGAGTTTTGAATTAATAAAAATGAAATATCTTCTGGTGTAGAATTGAAAAATGGAACACAAAAACAAAGTTCACTTCTGGATTCATTTATACATTCATACATTTACCCATTTGATACTCCAACACTTATTTATGAGCGCACAAATTTATACACACATTCACGCTTACTCACAATAAAAATACAGTTATAAAAAATAAATAGAGCAATAACTTAGCTTGTGTGCACGTCATCCTGATTTGATACACTTTGGCCGTCCTTAGCTTGGTGACTCAGACGTAGGATTTGCTCTCGCGAATCTATCAAAATCGCAGGCTGTCCGTCCATTTTCCGCACTAAAACTTTACCATTCCGGAACCAAACATATTTAACATCACCTTTCCTCGCAGCGGCTCTAGCCAAGAATAACAGTTCTCTGTTAAGTTTACTTAAGGACGGATTTATATAAACTTTGTTTTCCGATACAAATCCCAACTCAGACGCAGAAAACCCGCGCTTAACCCGCGAAACTCGCAAAAACTCCTCACACTCGCGGCGGCGAACAAACTTTATAATTATGCCCCTTGGCCTCAATTTCGAGTCGCTACTCCCGGATAAACGATGAACAGCGTCAATCATGTCAATAGTCAATTCGAACCGAAGAGCTCGAGCTACATTGTCAATAACTTGATAAATATTTTCATTTTTAGCCTCCGGTACGCCTTGTACATCGACACAGTTAACTCGCGAATACTGTTGTAGATTGTTCAATTCCGAAGTTACCGAATATAATTCCTTCTTCAAACACTCATTTTCACTTTTTAAATTACCGATCATATCAAAACACTGAACAATTTCCGCTTTTTGAGATTGAACGATTGTTTTTAGTTCGTCAATTTTTTCGTGCGTTGAATTAATAGAGATTCACATTTCCTTACTTTCTTCGCGAAAGTCCCGCATTTCCTTAAATAACTGATCAAATTTACTGAAAAGTTTTATCAAATAATGACAACGTTTTCTGTCATTTAAAACAAATAGCACTAAAATCGGCCAGTAGATCTTCAGAAATAATAGGATTTTAATATAAAACCCCAAAAACTTAAAAAGTGCCCTTTTAAATATGCCCATGAAATAAAATTGACATTTCATAATTTTTTGATAGTAATGACAACGTTTTCTGTCATTTATAACAAACAGCACTAAAATCGGCCAGTAGATCTTCAGAAATAATAGGATTTTAATATAAAACCCCAAAAACTTAAAAAGTGCCCTTTTAAATATGCCCATGAAATAAAATTGACATTTCATAATTTTTTTATAATAATGACAACATTTTCTGTCATTTATAACAAACAGCACTAAAATCGGCTAGTAGATCTTCAGAAATAGATATCAATAGGGTTACCAAACGTTTTAAGGGTGAACGTTTCAGTAGAATTATTATATTAGTAAGATGAGTGGTAGGCCTAGTAATAAACGCAATAAAGATCAAGGTAAAGGAACGATTTTGAAGTGTTTTTAAACTGTTAGATGTACAAGTTTCTGTCTTTGGCCAAATACCGGTGCTGCTCCTACGACTCCTAGCGAGATGGTCCTGTACTACGTCTACTCATGGTCCTGGACCGCGGTACAGACCGCCCGTTAGCTCGGTTAGTCTAGTACTTTTATTATAGTCAATGCTAGAACCAATGCTAAAGACAGAAACTTGTACATCATCACAAAATAGCAGAAAACGTATAGATAAAATCATATAGGATGGTGCGTAGGGCGGGTAGTGCGAGTGAGACAGAGTACCTATCCCACCACACTTCCCCTCCTAATTTTAGGCGGAGCATTGTACAGATGTACAGTCAACCCTAGTTATGTCGGCACATGTACTAAACACGCTTAAAATACGATTTAAATGAAAGGCTATTTTATAACTTATAAAGTAGTTTATTATAAATTTACTATAGATATAAGTAAATAGAAAAATAGTATATATTTACATTACATTAAATAATTTACTGTCCAACTCTTCAAGTAGTTTCTTATGAATTTAGTATAGATATAAAAAAAACAATATATTTACATTACATTAAATTATTAACCGCCCGCTCTTCAATTCAGTTAATTATTATAAATTAACTATAGATATAAGAAAAAGAAAAAAAACAATATGTTTACATTAGGCTATTACCTGATAATATTGGTTGCGCTTATTTGCAAGCGATTTGTGGACAAACCAAACATCTGACTGAAAAATATTTGAAATAAAATATGTAGATCAACTAATTTTCTACAACTTTGCCGCTGGAAGTTTCTTTCTACCCTAAAAATATAAAAAGTGTAAGCTTTACTACTTTTTCATGCCCCGATTAAAAAAATCGAAGTATTTCTTATTGTATAAATTCCGAACATTTACTAAACTGGAAGATATTTATACTGTTAGTTGCAACATATCACGCAGATTACAAATATATAAAATTTGTCCTACTTAAATAATCCTAGTACTGTGCAGAAGCTTGTAATTATTGAAAGCGCGACCAATACTAAACATTGCTAGGCGGCCCTCTAATCGATGGATTTGACAGACTGTATTTTTCTTACAAAACGACAAAGACTGGTGTTGGAGGGAGAAGAGCATTACTGCTTCTGCGCAAACCACGCGCCATCCTAAATGGTACTATCTATACTTGTTTTCATTATTAGAGTGAACTATAGGTTGTTGTCACTGAAGCTGCCTACTTGATGTTGGCTTATCAGTTTTAAAAAACTTCAAAATCGTTCCTTTACCTTGATCTTTATTGCGTTTATTACTAGGCCTACCACTCATCTTACTAATATAATAAGATATATATAAACAAATTATTAAATGTTATTTTTTCAATTATTTTGCACTTTTGAGTTTTTTGTTTTTAGGTTAAAACCCTATTTTTTTATATGATTTTAGTTTTTTCCCAGTGAAAACTTCATTAGGTTGGGCACTTTTTGCATGGAGAAAAATGATTGAACTCGCTTCACCGTCATCGTCATCGCACTTTTTTTAAGGCTCCGTCACATCTCCGCAGTTATTTAAGGTTCTGTTGCATCGCCGCAAATATTTAAGGCTACGCCGCATCTCCACAATTATTTAAGGCACAGTCGCATCCCCGAAATTATTTAAGTCTCTATCGGATCTCTACAATTATTTAAGGCTCTGTTGCATCTCCGCAATTATTTAAGGATCCATCCCATCTCCACAAAGACTACGTAGCATCTTCGCAATTATTTAAGACACAGTTCCATCCCCGCAATTATTTAAGGCTTCATCGGATCTCCACAATTATGTAAGGCTCCGCCGCTTATTAACAATTATTTAAGGCTCCGTCGCATCTCCGCAATTATTAAGACACAGTTGCATTCCCGCAATTATTTAAGGCTTCATCGGATCTCCACAATTATGTAAGGCTCCGTCGCTTATCCACAATTATTTAAGGCTCCATCGCATCTCCACAAAGACTACGTAGCAATGTTGTAACTATGTTTTGTAAACTGACTAGTAAATAAAGATTTTTATTTGAAAAATACAGTGTATAAGTTAATTTTCCTGTTCTGCAAGATTCCTGTTAGTAAGCAGCACCTCCTGGACAGCCTTAGAAACTAAAATTCTAGTTACTTTATTCGCTACCAGAGAGCAGCACCACCTGGACAGCCTTAGAAACAAAATGTTTAGTTATTTTATTCGCTACCAGAGAGCAGCACCTCCTGGGCAGCCTTAGAAACTAAAATTTTAGTTACTTTATTCGCTACCAGAGAGCAGCACCTCCCGGACCAAAATTCAAACCAACAATCCTGCTACCTCTTGTAAAATTATATTCGCCTGATACATCGGAAAAGTGTTTTTAGCTGAGTATCCGGCGAATATAAATTCGTAGGAGGTAAATGAGTTTTGAAATTCAAATCAAGAATCGTGCTACCTCTTTTAACATTATGTTCGCCTGATACATTAGAAGAGTGTTTTAGCTGGTTATCCGGCGAATATAAGTTGTTAGGAGGTCTATCGGTTTTGAAATTCAAATCTACAATCCTGCTACCTCTTTTAACATTATATTCGCCTGATACATTGGAAAAGTGTTTTTAGTTGCTTAGCCCAGGAGGTGCTGCTGTAACTCACTGTAAGCATTTTTTTTAAAAGTGTGTAACTCGGTGGATATAATAAGGAAAGTTTAGAAATAATTTTTTTACTGTAGATAAAAGTACATATTTTAATGGGACACTTTAAAATGTTCAATATACTATACGTCTTTGAGAAAAAAATGTAAAAAAGTACATATTTCAACAAAAAAATAATTCGAACGGAAAATTTTGCTTCCATATGGCTAACAAAATATGCATAATTGTATCTATATAAATAAAAATGTAAATTTGCGTTTGTTCAAAATCGATAATCTCCGAAAGTTCTTCACCGATTGCTTTGAAGTTTTAACACAAACTTTCGTTTGAATACAAGCGTGTTTTTATACCAGGTGTGCGGGGAGTCTGAAAACGGTTTAATATTACGTATGTAAGGAATTAAAGGTAGATGTGATTGAGTAGCCTACTCTATGTAAAAACTATTTTATTAAGATTTCAAAAAAATTATCCGCCATTTTGAATGTGCCTTTTTTTATGGGGAAGTGGTCATGTGATACATCATTTCGATGTAGATTTTCAAGAGAAAACCAACGGTGAAATTTGCACATCCATATCTTTAACCGATTAAAAATGGCGGCCAAAAAAAAATGGAATCTTGTTTTCTGATTTTGCCCAATTTTGCTGCACTATTATTTTTTTAATATTTATTATTATTCTTTTTGGATTTAGAATTAAATAAGCCTTCAAACGTTATGCCACTCAACGATATTTGGTTGATCCACTCGAAATCAATTTTTTTTAAATCAAAATGGCGGTAACTCAAACATTTGAAATACCGTACTTCCAATACTGTACAGTTTGTAGCCCTATAGCATAAAAACTATAAAACAAAATGACATGATATTTTCACACAAGAAAGACAAAAGTCCATATTTTCATTAACGTTTTTCTCCAAAAAGATATCTCTTATAGATTCTGAGATATAAGCCAGAGAAAACGGGTGTTTTTCGCATTTTAGAAAATGTCAAGTACCCCTTGCAAGATTTTAAGGCATAAAAATCTACTTTTAATTTTCATGGGTTTTATTATATTAAACAAAGCAGACTTATATTTACAGAAAAGACTCTAAAAAAATTCATTCTCATATGAAACGTCTCTAAAAATAGTTACTTCCAGTCAAAAAGTGTGCTTCCGGTTGTTGGATCTTTTGGTTAACGAACTCGTCCGAGCGACGTAGACGACCAACATGTGTACCAAATTTGGACCAAATCGGACTTAAAATGCGGCCGCAAGAGTGCGAACACATATATACATATGATTTTTAATGACACACCAAAACGTGTTCTGGGGACTATGATCGATGCTCATTTTCCTATGGAAATTGGCTAACCAGTAAGTATAATTTTGTACGACCTTTATCCAAATCTTTAATGTACCAGATGGCAGCACCTTACGGATAGAAAGATTTGTTCACAAAGACGAAACGATCAGTAAATTTAGTGCAGATTTACTATTCTGTTTTGCAGTGATTTTTAACAGCGTGGCAGGACAATAAATTTATTGTTTACTAAAAAAAGTGTGCCGCCTCACTGAGGAATTCTCTGTAGTTATTTTTGCAGATTTATTTTACAATATTACTGCCAAATGTTGAAATCATGTTGACATTGAATATTCAAAAGTTTCGCATCAGTCTCGTAATGTGCTTCTACCTAGATACTTTTAAATGTACTATTCAGAAATAATATTTTTACTAGAATGCGCTGTATGTCAAATTTTGAAACTCAATGGAGTTCAGTCTTGTTCAAACTCAAACTCAAGTCTCTGTTCAGTGCTGTCATCTGTCTAAATGCATTTTTCCGCCTAAAAAAAAAAATATGGAGCCTTATAAAATTTATTAAAGCAAATATAGTTATATTTGTAACTAGAATGCGCTGTTAAATCAAATACTGAATCTCAATATAGGAGTTAAATGTTTTAGACCGTTCCGTCACGTGCTGCACTCTTTACCATTTTTGTTGAACTTGATATTGAATATCGACAGAAGTTGTCATTTTAGATTTATAATTTAGTTTATTTTAAGTTGTATTTTCAATACCTAAATCACGTTTGAACTTACTTTTTGTTGCTGTGAAGTTGTTTTCTATAAACAAAATAGGCCTACATAGGTTGAATTTACTGGCTATCAAGTACTTTAAATACAGTTCTAATGTTTTCTGTCTCCATACTGTTTTGTTTTTATAGTTTAATGCAAATTTTTCCTTTTTTTTATAACCTAATTTTGTTTGACATTACTTTTAAAATAGTGAGATATTATTGTATTATTATTATTATTATTTCTATTATTGTATTTTGTGAATTAAATGAACTAATTATTACTGATCCTAAGTATGTTTTCTGGGAGATAAGCTAGAGGAAATAGGTGTCTTATGGAATTTATAAAATGGTAATGTAGGCCTACTTCTGGGAGTTATGGACATTTATGTAAAACTGGTACCTACTCAATGTAAGCTTTTTTTCAAAACTATATAACTCGACGACTATAAAAAGAAAGTTATTAAATAATGTGTTAATTATAGATAAATTCTTTATTTGAATGGGACACTTTCAACTATTGCAATATCTCACACAGTTCTTGAAAAAAGTAGGGATATAAAAAAAAACATTTGAGGGGAATTTTTTTCCGATATGGAAATTAAAATATTTATAAAAATATATTAAAAATAAAATTATTTCTTACATAATTTCATCGAGAAAAGAGCATTGTATTTAGTTTTTGAAAAATGCTATCACTTTTCGAATTATTCAACTATTTGTGATTTCCAAAATGTTAACAGGTACAAATAATTCGACCACGCAGCTGGACCGCTGACGTGAGTTGAGCAAATTTCCAAAATCAAGTTTATAGGCATATGTTTTAGGGTTTCAACCAACAATTTGGGAAATAGGTCTACTCAAGAAGGCGTTGAACAGCTGTCTGTGTGTACGCAATATATTAGTAGAATTTGTTTGTGCCTAATGGCCTCGCGAGTTTGCACACTTGGCTTCGAACCGGGTACTTTTATGGTATTTTACGTTTTGATCGATTTTGGGGGAACCAAGCGAGCTATAAGGTCGCGTAAAAAAACAAAATATGCAGAATAACACCCTACATTTATATTTTTAGAAAAAACTGTAAAAAAATTTAATTCTCGTAGCAAAAATAAAAAAAAAATAGTTACTTCCGGTCAAAAAACGTACTTCCGGTTGTTGGATTTTTTTGGCTAACGAACTGGTCCGAGCCACATAGACAACCAACATGTGTACCAAATTTGAACCAAATCGGACTTAAAATACGGCCGCTAGAGTGCGAACACATATATACATATATATATATATATATATAAATTTTTTTTAACCCCCAAAACGTGTTCTGGGGACCATGATCGGTGCTCATTTGCTACTCCCGACCTTGGGTCTCACCATAAGGGCCACTGCAATAGCTCATTTTTCCTATGGAAATTCGCTAATAATATTTAAATTTAATTGAAATGTACATCAAGAGATGTAGAATTAATAAACGGTGCCAGGAACTGGCACATACTTTCTCACAAACATAATATTTAAATTATTAAACAGAT
>JAGFPH010000870.1:150722-200630 GCA_018207615.1 Philaenus spumarius
CTTTTGGCTTGTTAATAATTTTGTGGTATATTTTGAATTGTTACAATAATTAAGTCAAAATTATTAATAATGTAGTTATTTTTATAGAAAATTTTATGAGGACCTCGAATATGTAATCACAATATCAACGCGAGTTCTTTTATGCTGAGAAAATTAGGGTTTTTTTTATAAAAGTACCAAATTTTGAAAAATATGAAAAAATACCCCTTTTATCCATAATTTTTCGAATAGGAAATTTTTAAATAAACAGTTTTACTACATTTAGTGTCTACTTTATCAACATAAAAAGTTTAACACTACCTTTGTTCCTCCCTGTATGTGTATGATTTTTAATGACACAACAAAACGTGTTCTGGGGACCATGATCGGTGCTCATTTGCTACTCCCAACCTTAGGTCTTACCATTATTGTCACTGCAATAGCTCATTTTTCCTATGGAAATTCGCTAATAATATGGGCGCCCATGTAAATAAGCAAGGTAAGACATAATAATTACTTTTTGTGACACTGCGTGTAGTCATGATGAAGAAGGAAGCCGTTGGGACATTTTTCTGGTCTCTTTCATTGCGCAAAAAAACAATGAGCATGACCTTGATGTTTGACTTTGACTGAGGGGGCGAGGGGTTACTGGATGGTTTTCCATTGAGAACTTTGAATTTCCGTCTCAGGGTCATAGCAGCCATAGATCACCTCAAGTTAAAATTTTTTCCATGCAGTCCGGATCGTTCAATTCCGAGCATACCGAGATACGATTTTCCATCTGTTCATCAGTCTGGGAACAAATTTTGCACTCACTTATCTCATTTGCAAATTATAGATTCAAATGCTTTGCACGGACCCGTTAAGTTCTTTGGTAAGGTTTTGAATAGTCATTCGCCTGTTTGAACGAACGAGTTTTTCTTAGCAGTAAGAATTATGGCTCGTCTGGGCTATCGTGATTCTTGTAGAGAAGCGTTTAAAAATCTAAGAATTTTGACCTTTCCTTCTATGTACATTTTTGAAGTAATTTTACATTACAAGTATAAGAGTTCCGTTACTAGAAACGTTGATGTACATACATACAATACGCGACATAAAGATGACTTCCATAGAAACAGCACAGATTAAAAGCTTTCGACAAGCTACCCCGTCTGAGACTGGAGTCCGTTTCATCAACAAACTCTCTCAAGAGTTTAAAGAAACAATGGGAGTCAATGTTTTTAAAAACAAATTAAAGCGGTGGCTGAAAATTAATGCTTTCTACACTGTGGAGGAGTTTCTGGTCTAAAGCCGTAAGTTCTGATGTCTGTTTAGTATAGCTTATACTTTTATCAAGTTCTATGTAATTTAAATGTATTTATTTCATTGTAAATTGTGTTATTGTATTGTTTCATTTGTGTTTATACTTTATACCAAATTCTTTAAATTTAAGTAAGGTTTTTAGAACCAAATAAAATGTATTTTTGTAATTTACCTGTAAAACAAACCCCTATATTTTATATTACTTACTGTAAATTGATACCATGACTTGTCCTATACATATGTAAAATTTGTCAAAGGGATAAATAAACTGAATTGAATTGCTACTTTTTCATCTGTTTTTAAGGCCAATGGACGTCTCGACTGTTCTTTAACTAACTCTTTCCACTTGTTATAATCTTCAGAGTTACCACATTATCCCCATACAACGATTTTAACATTTTATAAACTTTTTTGCAACTCGAAACAAAACTTAATATTTAATGCATTGTTCGAAATCCACGTTGCACGACAGATGTGGAAAACACGACCTCACTCTAGCGGCTCTGGAAGCTGACTAACAAAACAGAACGTGTTCAAACTTGACACTGCCTGTCCCAACATTTCAGGCTGTCGAACATATTAGATCAAACGGATGTAGCGTCGTCAGCAGTTGCTGCTATAAAAATTCATTCATTGTATGTTTTTATCACACCTCGAACATATTTTTATCGGTTTTATAAACATGGTAAAACATTTGTATCACGGGTTAATTGAAAGTTACACGCATACAATAGATCTCAATGTTCGAAGTCTCCTCAAAGGGATCACCTTGATTTTATTCTGCGATGCGTCGTCCCTGGCGGAACTGTAAACATCAACATATCCTGGGAAATGTTTGTCCAGTGGAACCTAACTTTAGAATCTTTACACTTTTTGTGGAAAAAGATATTTGATTTACCAAAAAGTGGTTTTCTTTAAACAAGATTTAACTCATACTATTAATTATCCATCTAAATACCGTCGCTTAGCCAACGGTACTGACTAACTAACATTTCAGTAACTCTATAGGTGTACACATAATGTATATTTAATATAATGCTATTTTTAAAACAACATTTTGAAGACTTTTGTACTAGAAAAGAAAAGAA
Source organism: Philaenus spumarius (assembly GCA_018207615.1). Taxonomy (NCBI): domain Eukaryota; kingdom Metazoa; phylum Arthropoda; class Insecta; order Hemiptera; family Aphrophoridae; genus Philaenus; species Philaenus spumarius. The sequence goes on from JAGFPH010000870.1 coordinate 153,092, forward strand.
ATCCAAGTTACTAAATTTACTGTATTAGTTCTTTATCAAGTTGCAGATAGGACATGGGCGGATCCAGCTGGTTTACAGAGGAGGGGTCCGGAAATACAATGCTTGAGTCTTGAATCAAGACCCTCAAGATCAACTAAAGTATTATCTTAGAGGAAATTAATATGACAAGAAAACCTTGGTATTTTATCCAAACAAGCTTACTTTCGTTTTTTTAAATAGATTTGATTTTGTTAGAGGTCTTGAAGTAAGAACGTAAAAAACTGGTGTTCTCTGTAAGAAATTTTGGAAATTGATAAATATTCTACACCTTCTTTTAGAACTAAATTACAAAACTTTTGTATATTTTGAAAAAAATTACAAAAAATGTTTACTACTTTCATGTAGGCCTAAAGTTGGACTTTTTGCTTCCGTTACTGAACATTTTTATTTCTTGAGCAAATAACTTTGAACAATTTAACATCAATCAAATTTTTACTGGCATATATGAATTCTTTGAACCCTTTTTTATAGAAAAGCTATGGAACACTTTTGGATTGGGATGCAATTACTATATTAGGTGATTTTTTTTTAAAACGATGCTTGCAAAACTCACCGAAATGGCTTGTCATTTGCACTGGCAGCAATAGCGTTACACAATGTTTAGCTTCATCTCTGTTTAAACAGCTTGTACTTTCGGCCATAAAATGTGTAAACAATTCAAAGTAATTTGGATTGGAAACAGATGACCAATGGCCCCACCACCTACCTCTCATTAGTTTTAATCTTACTCTTGAGAAAAGCTATTGAATTTACCTTACAATTCAGTAGCAATTTGTACTTACCATTTTCGTGTTACAATCAGTGCGAGAATACTGGGTGTAAACCACAAGTTACCATTCAACTATCACTCAGCAGGGCAGAAACTGACTGACAGGTAACAGCCAATGTCAGGGAGAGGGATGATGTGGGGAGGGGAGGCGACACGGCACGGCGCAGCCAAAGACCAATGCCACACGTAGGCCTATCTATTTTTGTATACTAGACTGAATAACCATTCATGCGAAATATACTAAACTGGCGTACTGCATATGGATAGACATATTTAACTTTATGTTCTTTTCTTCTTGTAATATTGGGATAAAAAAAATCATAACAAAAAGGGGGAAGGCTACAGCGGCTCCTGGATCCGCCAATAAGATATGAGGTATTGCAAAGCCGTAGACAGGAAAACTTTTGCGGGGGAGGAGGAGTTTGGTCAGTTTTGAATCTAAACCCTTTTGCTAAGGACATACATGTGAGCTTGACACTGAACACTATGACAAGCGACCGACGCACAGTGCATTGCACACCAACACATGCATTGAAAATGTCCATTGGGAGAATTTTCAATGGACAATGCATTGCATGCCAACTCCCGTGTTGGGAGTATTTTCAATACACAATGCATTGCGTGTTTTGTTAGAGTAAAGTATTTTTGTTAAACCTTCATAGTTTTCTTATTCTAGATAAGATCAAGCTCACAAGAGAGTAAGGCTGTAACCTACTGCATCCATGTGTATTGTACGTTATAGTTTAATCAAGTAAATCTAAATATCAGTATGCATGCACTACACAATGATGTAAAATATGTTGCTGGACCCTCTGTTGTGTTGTCTATTTTATAATTTAATTTGCACTTTTTAAACCTAGTATTAATTTTTACTACTAAATTTCGGAATTTCTGGGGGTTTTGACTCCTTACCCCCCCCCCTCCCCGGCTACGGCCTTGAGGTATTGGTTCTCTAGAGAGTTGTAGATAGGCGGTATTAGCTTGTAAATAATTGTAATTGGCAGTATTGTCTTTATAAGCCCTTACTTATTTAACGTTTTAAATAAAAGCTCAGTAGAAAGGCGACATTGTCTTCATTAAACCCTTAATTGTTCGGCGGTTTTCGTATAAAACATCTGTAAATAGGCAGTAGTGTTTCTTGACAGTCCGCTTTGTGCATTTAAGCAATTTTGTTTTCATACAACGGTGCTGCTCTCACTAGGATTTTTTCTGTAAACATTGTCCTAATCGATGCGAAATGTCTGCCAGAATGCGTTGGAACCAAAATTTTGTTAAAAACGACAGTCGGGCCGTATTGTTCGCTAAGGGAAGGACAAAGGAAAGTAAGAGAAAGTTTGGGCGATAAAAAAAGGAGTCAGCTCCGTTCAGACTTTATATAATTCTCAAATCAGAGAAAGTTTTTTTTGTTGTGTTTTTATGTATAATCAATCATAATAATATTAATTATTATTAAAACCAATAAATTTCCAACTCGCAAAACAAGTTGAAAAAACTACTTCCTAGGTTTACAATACACAGCATTTAAATGTTTTTTTTTAAGTTTGTTGAAACAAATTTAACGTCACTGTGCAGACTCTATCAAGCAATCACACTACGGCCACCATTTGTTCGCCTTACAAAATAAATAATAGTTTGATGAAATAAAAATTTAGTTCCTATAATTAAAAATAAAATGTACATAACAATTTTTTTTCTCATTTTATATATACTAGAAAACAATATTCACAAAAGATTATTGTTCTTAACACTGTTTATTTATATATAATATTTATAGGTAAGAAAAACAACCCCTGGTTGAAAAAATTTAAAAAAAAACCACTTCACTCTTAAAGTCCACGGTGCTCAACTTTTTCCCGGTAATGTTTTTCCTCACAAATAATGTACAGTACGTGTTATAATAATAAGTCATTCTTAATAAATATTCTGAATGCGTCGAAGCGATTCACTGTATACATCGGTTTATTCGAGGTTCTGATTAAGCTAGAAGCAGCGGTTCGCACCGCTCCGATCCAACGTAAACTTACATCCGCTCTACGGACGTATCGAATTGAGATTTCCATTTCATGATTCTCGCTTAAATTTTCGTTTCACAAAATCCATTTGAAATGTAAGTTTACGCTGGATTTACAAAATCTCAGTGAAATTTAAATTTCAACGACCGTTCGATGAATGTGAAACAGATCAAATTTCATTATTTTTCCTGTCGAATACTGCACAGTTTTCAACTTCTTTGAACTTACATCTAATTTGATTCTACAACACCTGATTTCGCGACAACTTACTATGTCTTGATGGTAGCACAAATCGTGATTTCTTATTAGCTTTTAATTAATATCGTTTCGATTTAGATTAACCCAAGATTAAAACTTGTGATTAACCCACAACTTGTTTCTCAGATTGTGTTAGTATCCGAGACGCAATTAAAAATACAATGGATCCTTGATATAGTTTCATTTTAGGTTAATTCAAAACTAAAACGCCAGATTGCGTTAGTATCTAAGGTACGAGATTCTTGATATAACAGACCAGGTACAGAGTAGCTTCCTAGCGAAACTATCACGCTGGACTATACAGAAAAACACCTCGTTGTTATGGTAACAACGTGCGTGGTAATTCATTATAAATGAATGAAAGTAAATAATTGATTATTTCTTATTCGTTCCCAATTTACATCACCTTTTTTATTTCGGAGTTCAGATTGAACTGTGTTAGTACTTTGATTTTAACTCGTCGTAAAAATTGTTTAAAACATTTTAAAACGTTTTTGCACTCCCGTAAGTTAGCTTCTAGCCCATAACACCTGTTCAGATACTCGTGTTGTAATTGCATGCATTTTAATATAACGGACTTTAATTACAACGGACATCGTCCCTCCATTAGTTCAATACAAGGATCCACTGTAATATTTATGTCGGCAACATTGTGCGATCAATTATGTAATGTTCTTCGCTAGGCTATCAAACTCGTAATCAGCGCATCTCAATATCGCTCAGCATTAATTTCTACGACGTAATATTAAAACCGATAGATTCTACTGAGAAAAATCACAAACATAAATTACTACAAAGAAATTTCCTTCAATTTTGCAATACATTTTTGCAGAAAATTTGATCTGTTTACACACACTATACTTAATTCATTGATCGTCGTTAATTTTAAACAATTCAGATTCAAAAGACTAGGTAGGTGATTCAAGCAAAAGGTACAACTCTGTACTTACTTTTTTTGTGACCGATTTAAAATTGCTACGAGGATGGAGTCAAATATAAACTGAACTTTTAATTCCCGTCTCGAGTGGGTAGGTTGCTCTTATTGGTTAGTGAAGTAGTGACGTAATACAGAGAACAAGTTGGTAACAGATTTATTGTCTTCTTATTGGTCAACGTGGTTATGACGTAGATGTAGAGAGCAAAGTAAAGAGAACAGATATATTCAGAGAACTGTTCTCTAAAAAAACACATTAGTGGAGGGAACTGTTCTCTGAAAGAACATATTAGTGTTGGGAACGGATCTCTACAAGAACATATTAGTCTAGGGAACTGTTCTCTAAAAGAACAGATCAGTTTAGGGTACTGTTCTGTGAAAGAACACATTAGTCTAGGGAACTGTTCTCTGTAAGAACAGATTAGTCTTGGGAACTGTTATCTGAAAGAACACATTAATCTTAGGAACTGTTCTCTAAAATAACAGATTAGTTTAGGGTACTGTTCTCTGAAAGAGCAGATTAGTCTATTGAACTGTCCTATGAAAGACCAGATTAGTCTAGGGAACTGTTCTCTGAAAGAACAGATTAATCTATTGAACTGTCCTATGAAAGACCAGATTAGTCTAGGGAACTGTTCTCTGAAAGAATAGAAGTCTTGGGAACAGTTCTTTGAAAGAACATATTAATCTATTGAACTGTTCTATGAAAGACCAGATTTGTCTAGGGAACTGTTCTCTGCAAGAACAGATTAGTCTAGGGAACTGTTCTTTGAAAGAACACATTAATCTTAGGAACTGTTCTCTAAAATAACGGATTAGTTTAGGGTACTGTTCTCTGAAAGAACAGATTAGTCTAGGGAACTGTTCTTTGAAAGAACAGATTAGTCTAGGGACCTGTTCTCTGAAAGAACAGATTAGTCTAGGGAACTGTTCTCTGAACGACCAGATTAGTCTAGGGAACTGTTCTATGAAAGAGCAGATTAATCTATTGAACTGTTCTACGAAAGACCAGATTAGTCTATTGAACTGTTCTCTGAAAGAATAGAAGTCTTGGGAACTGTTCTTTGAAAGAACAGATTAATCTATTGAACTGTTCTATGAAAGACCAGATTAGTCTAGGGAACTGTTCTCTGAAAGAATAGAAGTCTTGGGAACTGTTCTTTGAAAGAACAGATTAATCTATTGAACTGTTCTATGAAAGACCAGATTAGTCTATTGAACTGTTCTCTGAAAGAATAGAAGTCTCGGGAACTGTTCTTTGAAAGAACAGATTAATCTATTGAACTGTTCTATGAAAGACCAGATTAGTCTAGGGAACTGTTCTTTGAAAGAACAGATTAGTTTGGGGAACAGTTCTCTGCAAGAACAGATTAGTCTCGGGAACTGCCCTCTGAAAGAACAGATTAGTTGATGAAATCGCTTCACATATGAGTGACTACAAGCCATGAAAGTACTATGTCAGTTAGAAAAATCTTTCGACGGTTACTGACGTAAAATCAAAAATAGGTAAGGTTGGAAATTGTTAACACCCCGGGTTTGTCTTCTATAGGTTGACGACACAGCCTCACTGTCTCTTTGAAGGGATCTAAAAGCTTTTAATGCACTGGGGAAATATCCAAGCCTGTAGGAGACTATGTCAAAAAAAGGTGATGGTTTTGGTTATATTTCTTCATGATTAATAAATGTACGTAAAAAAATCCAGTTTAAATTTGACTCACCTTTGTATTTATCTATACTGCGAAATCATTTTATGAATTATCAGTCTTTTTTACTTAAATTTAGTTACCTTTGATAGTTTATTTTGTACATACAGTAATGTAATGAAAGTTGTACCAATCACTCGCAGGCTACACACTGCAATAATAGATAACAAAACAAGTCAATTATTTCACCTCGTCCTATGTAAAATACAAAACCGTTTTCCCCTTTCAGTTATACATTTTCATTTGGAAGTGTTTTTCTCCATGCACTCCCGCTCAAGCGGGCGTCTGTGGGCCGACGATAACTTAGCGTAAAAGACGAGGATAAAACTGGAGGAACTTTTGACGAGCCGAACGAAATTTACAATCTAATACAAGTTTTGTTTCTTCCTCAACACTCAACGTTCACTAAACACCACACCATTGGCTCTGATCTAATCCAGTTCAAAATTTACAAGTTTTACGGGAAAAAAATTCTTTACCGAATCTATATAAAGCACTACACCTTTCTCTTAATTCAGACAAGATTCAGAGAAAAATATGCATTTCTGAAAAATAAGTGCATGCTTTTCACATTGTAAAACCTGTTGAGTAAGACGTAGGATGTATATTTACAAATATTAAAATTATCAACACAAATTCTCAATTAACGAACACGATTCATCGACAGGTCATCATCTTCAGTAATCTTTGAGCTGCAATGTTCAGATCAGACTAACGTATCGTTGACGATATCGCAGATGACGACTGAGTCGTTGAAACGAGTTTACTAAACATAAATGTGCGAGAATTTGTGGTAATATTATTATTCGTGAAAATAATTCCTTTTACATGTCAAACTCGGGTATTATTAATAGTAAGTCAAGCTAACCTTTAACAAAACAATACTCTTAACTATAACAAAACTACAGGGAGCGGCAAAATGATCTGACGGTTTTCGCTGCCGCGCTGGCGAGCGAGTGAGTGGTGGGGGGTGGTGGGGATAACGGCTTTCCAGAGCCTACGTGCGGACATGTTCAGTAGCCATGGAGCGGTGGACGGCTGAGCACCGTGCGTTTGTCGTGGAAGCGTTTTTTAAAAGTGGCGATTCCTGTGTTACTGTTCAGCGTCAGTTCCGTAGACGATTCAATGTGGGTCCACGTGGTAAAGTCCCAACTCGAAACACCATTTTGCTGTGGGTGAATAACTTCAGAGCTACCGGTTCAGCATTGAAACAAAAATCAACAGGCCGTCCAAGGTCAGTCCGGACGCCAGAGAATGTCGAGAGAGTGAGAGAAGCTGTGGAAGCCAGTCCTCGACGGCCTGCACGTAAACAAGCTGCAGCTCTGCACATGTCCGACCGCTCGGTAAGAAGAATTTTACGGTACGACCTGCACTTTCATCCATATAAAATTGCTATCGTGCAACAGTTGAAGCCCAATGATTATGCCAAGCGCAATGCGTTTTCAGAGCAAATGATTGATTTGCTTACAGATGACAAAATCGTCATTATGAGCGACGAAGCGCATTTCCATTTGAATGGTTATGTGAATAAACAAAATTTCCGATATTGGTCAGGAAAAAACCCAGAAGAACTGCATGAACGTCCTCTTCATTGTCCCAAGGTCACAGTGTGGTGTGGTGTAACGAAAAACTGTGTTATAGGCCCATACTTCTTTGAAGAGAACGGTCGAACTGTGACCGTCAATTCTGAACGCTACTTGAATATGTTGAGAAACTTCCTGATCCCCGAACTACGCAGAAAGCGCTTAAATCGCAGCCGAATTTGGTTTCAGCAGGATGGGGCAACTGCCCACACAGCCGGTGAGGTGATGAACTTCTTAAGAAGCAAGTTCCGTGGCCGAGTCATCTCGCGTTTCGGGGACATTGCGTGGCCAGCTCGCTCCCCGGATCTCAGCGTTTGTGATTTTTTCTTGTGGGGACTGCTGAAATCTAGAGTATACGCGAACAAACCCCGCACATTGGATGACCTTAAGGAGGCCATACGCCAAGAAATAGCCAACCTGTCTCCTGCAATGTTAGGGAAAGTGTTTGAAAGTTTCAGTGCAAGATTGGAAGAATGCATGGCCCGAGATGGACATCATTTGAAAGACGTCATCTTCAAATCTTAAACGGAGCAAATTCGCCCTTTTTCAGTTATTTTTATAAATGTTCATAAATACCAATCTGTAATATGCAATAAAACACTTTTTATCACTATAAACGTTTGAGTTATTTACATTTTAAAACCGTCAGATCTTTTTGCCGCTCCCTGTATTATTACATACAATTTAACAATGATGCAGGATTCTTAATTTTATTTAGTTTAAAAAAATAATACATTGTAAATTTGTTAGATAATATTTTAAGCGATTTTAAATAAGTATAATTTTAACAATGATGCAGGATTCTTAACACTATTTAGTTAAAAAAAATTTTTAATTTGTTCACTGAATTTTTTAAGCATTTGTAAATAAGTCAAAATTTAACCTGGAAATTACCAATTCCATTTCTATACATATTCTGAAATATTCATCACGTATTGGTCTCGTCTGAATTGGACAATTTTAAACCAAAGTAATATTAGTGGAACAAAGCGAAAATATATGAAAAATATGTTAAGGTTTGTCAGAACGTTAAGATATCAGATTTTTAAATCAAGATAATTTTTTATAAAAAAACTCAAATGTAGCAATAAGTTAAACAAGGCCCTTAAGGACAAGTGTGTAAGGATGCCAATGAAATCCTACTGTTGGTTAACGTTTCACATTATCATCATTTCGACCAGAGTTGTCATTTTATGAAATAAATTTTAAGCTTACGACTCTGTAAAGACGCTACAATTTGCAGTGTACCGTCAACTTTCTACCTCCACGATTTTATATTTCTACCTGTACATTGTTTCAGGGCAGTGCTTCTCAAACTGGGTTCCGCGGAACTGCAGGGTTCCTCAAAGGAGGGTTTGGAGTTAAACGATAAATTCTTGTGACAAAAATATTAATATTTCAATAACATTTATGTTTCAAAACACTTGAAAATATGTCTGATTATTATTTTATACACTGATTAAATTCATACAAGAAGCTTTTATGTTAAGAATTTGAAATTTTCCAAATTTCTGTTGAACGAATTCTTGTTACAAAATTATTTCAATTTATCATGAACTTTGTACATTTTAATAAACGTGTAATTGACTTTAAATATTTAAATTTCTATGAAAAGTAAATTTATGTCACCTTTAAGTTAGGAATTTGACATTTCCCATTGATTATGGTACGATTGGCACGGCAGCTGATGGAAACCTAAGAACCACTGTTAACTCGGCTACTTTGTTAGAATTTCGGGCCCAACTTGGAGTATTGTCAATTGTTCTGTAAAAAAATTACTACCATTTGCTACGACTTACAGTTGTGAAGTAGAATTTTCTAAAGACGCTCATACAAAGACGGATTGTTGCAGGGAAAATAAATTTATTAACTAAAATGTACCCTACGTGTAGATGAACATTCATACCCAGTTTCATGATGTAATCATATCTGAAAGTGTTTCTGAGATATTAATATATTTGTAAAAATCACGCACAGACGGACAGAAAACAGCGAGATAGGACATGTTATATTGTATTATTAGTTTGTTTTAAGCTGACAAATAACCCCGTAAAGTTTCACACAGTCAAAGCTGGACATTCTGTATTTTCTTTTTGTGTCAATTTGATCTCCAAACGGTAATAAAACCATTAATACTTTGTAAATGGAAATCAGTTTTAAAAACATGGCTTTTTTCCCATACAAAGCAATAATTTACATGAATAAAATAAATGTGTACAAATAATTGAACTTATTTTCATACAGCATTCAATACCTCTTTCATGATAGTCAGTCAGTAAAACATCTACCACCACTGCTTACGTAATAATTATCGTATTTAGAGGCGCTACCAACATCAATAAAACAATCTCGTTCCAGTACTTTGATTTCAATGTTTTGCACTCTTTAATACAAATTGAACATCACTTGTCCCAAGAGTTGTTTCACTGGAATAACAAATATGATTTCCGTCACTGGTAATTGTTTGAACGCTTCTGATGCAGAACTTTACTCCATCTTTAAATTATTTATTGCTTAAGATTACATTCATAACAACGCGTAATTAAAGAACAATAATAATGATAAAAGAACGACTGAGGTCTTCTGTTTGTACAATCGTAAACAACGTCTACAAAGATTCCTTCATCTTGAATATTTATGGTCGTGGAATAAAACATATTTACGTTCAGATACTTTTATTGTTTTCCCTTTGTAAGAAATTAAATATTTTCCTTTTTTTTGCATATATTCAGCCGTTTTAAAATCTGTTGAGCAATAAATTGAGATTTATAAGACAAAGAAGTGTGATTCAACAGCTGCATTGAATGACCAACTCTAAAAGTTAAAACATAATGTTCGACACGTTATAAAACATCAGCATTGTCAACTGATAAAATATTGAATTGACCCTAGTGTCGATTCGCCATTCACACGTTTTGAACAACTAACTACCTCCGCACAGAGTGAAATGTGTTTTGTGTTGCATATTATGTGTGTAAATTGTGTTTCTTATTACACAAATGATGGGTAAATAACCCAAAACGAGGTAACGAAATACGTGAAAAAAGGAATAGAACATGTTAAATTAAAGCGTAGCTATCGAGATCGAAATTCGCAAAGCCTTTATAGGTGAACTAGTAAGCCCCCGTGAAAAATCACAGCCTTATTAATTAGATACACATCAGAAATACATCATTTAAAAAACAAACTATTTGAAAACAACATTAAGGCCTACTTATCTAGGCCTACCAAAATACGCTGACGGGGATTTTTAACTAGGTAATTGTGTACAATAATAAGGATTATAAAACTGTAGGCCTATTTGTTAAACACTTTTATTTACATACGTTATTATATATTTAAAGAAAGGTAGAAATATTATCTTTTAATTGCTTTTTATTTCAAATTGATTTAGAAGTTATTAATATTAAAGTGAAGAAAAATTAATAATCGAATAGGTTTATATGTTATACGAAGATGTACGAATGTTTCCGAAGTTAAACGAATAGGTATCTCTTCTTTAAATTTGTATAAACAAAAATATTGATGATAAAAGGTTGTATTTATGTACAGTTTATAACCTCAAAGCAAATATAACATATATTAAAGCATACATTAGTTCTACAACTCATTAAAAAAAAAATCAACTTCACAAGAAATTATAACGACTGAAGTTGTAAACATAACCCAAAACTATAATCTACAGTGAAGTTTGTTTAAGTGTAACAGATGATGGGTGAAGTCAACTGTTATATTATATGTTACTCACATACGTACATTCACTTTTACAGGAGTTTTTAAGGATTAACGGACAACAAATTTCTCTTCAAACACCCTTTGTGATATTGCTATTAATATAAAAGATGAGGTAATCTTAGATAGCTGCAGCCCGAAGACATGGAGCGTTAAACGTACTGCGAGTTGTTTGCACTGACAGACAATTTACGCACTCTAAGATTCTGACAACCTAGTCCAGTACGATATTAGAAACCAAGATGGCTAAGTTGGTGTAATTAAGAAGGTCATTAAGGAAAAATTAAATAAATGTAATTCTTGTAAAGTGGGAGATAAAAGAAGATCAAGATAAACGGCAAAATACAAAATCCTTAACAGTGGTTGAAGGGTGGAGATACTACCTGCAGAAGAATTGAGATTAGGGTTCAGTGGGTATAACGGGGAGTCCCACACATCATGGATCACAGGCTCTCTGATATGCCTAATGCATATCTCCCTCAATCGCAAAAAAAAGGTAATCTTGGACAAATATCGTACGATTGTACAAACATAATTAGGCAGTAGTCCAACAGGTATATAGTGCACATTATGTATCAGAAGATCAATGGTGTGGGGACAAAACAAATGGTTAATTGTTCAAATAGCCTGTACACAAATCGCCAATGTTTTGGTGGTCAAGTGTTGCACTCGTTGATGTACTGTGAATCAGTCTTCAAAGGAAGAAAGGCAGCCGACACATGATTGGTTTGTTTTTATTGACTGACCATCTTGAACGAGGTATATACTACAAGTCCAAACTACTACCATGGTCAGTTAAAAAATAAAAAACAAATTAATAATTATATAAAATGATTTAAACTAATCGTTTATTTTTCTATTTGTTTATGATTCAATACACATGTTTAGAAAATTATAATTTCTAAAAGAATTATAACAATAAATACTGGCATAAGCCGAGAAATAGATTGAAACCGTGTATACAGTATATATTTTACATAAAATAGTTAGGTTCTTAACATTAGTTTGGCTACTTATCAAAGTATTAGCTATAACAGAAACTCAGAATAATGGACTAATAAAACAAGTCACACAGAAAAAAAAAATATAGTACGTATCCGAAAACTGTTCATAAATATGCGAATATTTATTGCGCCTGTCGACCAAACTAACATTCATGCGGACAGTGTAAACAATAATAACAAATTAACAAATACACAGAAAAAAATAACATTCTGAATTGGATTAGATCAAGAGAATAAAAAAAAAAACTCACCGCACAAAAACTTGAAAACACAGCCGTGAAACCAAGTGCTGGCAACAAGCTGTATCACAGATGCCGCAGTTTAAAAAAATAAATTTTAGTTCTTGGCAAAAAAAACGCAGCACTATAGCTACCACTGGGTGATGACAAAATTGGAAATTGTCAATAAAGTTTTTTTTTTACGAACTAGGAACAATTACAGCGTGCAAGTCCTTCCGACGTCGGTGACAGTACGTTGCAAACCGTTTTGACAATTCTCTCGACTTTAAACTATATTTACATGAACGGGGGGGGCGGGAAACGCATGACTCGAAACTAGCCGATTCCTTTGCAAGCAGCCTTAAACCAAACGGAATCGTTCTGTCTTTTGTTTCAATAATCTAAACGTAAGAAAGATAGTTGTCAGCTGAGAGATATTAATAAATACAAGGACTAGAGACGAAAACAACTAAAATTCATTTACAACTTTTTTTCTGAACTCGAGTATACCGCGGAACGGTTATTTAAAAACTTTAAATTTGATCGCTTAAACGTCAACCAGAAAAACAAAAATTTAATTTAGCGACTTGCTTTGATTCAAAATATTCAATTAGGCTTACACATATCGTAAAAATAAACGCGACAGAATCTATTTCAGGAATCTGATTGGAATTTTACGACTGCTTGCAGCACGCTTTCTCGGAATACCAACTTGTCAAAAGCCGAGTTTGCAACCGTACTTCAAGCTTTACACCAACTTTTTTTTTTTTAAATTTTATATTCAGGTTTCTACGTACAACAAACGGAAAACAGTTATCAAAGACAGTTTCTGTATTCCCTTTCCAAACTATCGCGTCTTGGTAACGCGACGTCGTTGTTATGACGAACTGGAAGCGTTCATGCCGCTGAACATTCCGGTCGTAAACGTAGTCTGCTGTTGTTGTTGTGCTTGTTGTTGCTGCTGTTGTTGTTGGAGCTGTTGTTGGTTGTTGGATTGACGGCCGTGTTTGGGCACAGGCGGTTGTAAATATTCGTGTCGGGATAAAGATAAAACATCGATACGGTCTTCTTTCCGATACGCCAGACAGCATCGGATAAAACCCTGAAAAAAATACATTGCAGGTAAACAAAAAGGTAATACTACTACTTTTTTTAAATATATTTTTTAAATATTATTACTATTAGAGTTAAAAACTGTAACCTCCATACTACAGGATGTGCTTAATAAGTGATGTAATAATTTATGCAAAATTGAAATTTGACAAATTTTATTGAAAGGTGTGTAATGGTTGTCCTAAATAAGCTTGCCCTGTTTCGCATTAACAGTGGAAATTCCCTTAGCTGTGAAGGGGCAAAAAATAATCCTAACTCAATAATTAAAATGAGCGCTTCGCTACAGACGAGTTACTCAGACATACCTTAGCTTCGTTGCTGACTGTAGGTTTGTTAGCAAACTGTACTTCCGTCGCTTTGAGTATTGTGTTTTCTTCTAAAATAGTTGCTTGCGATTGGTTGTGTCCAAAAGGCTGAAATTATAAAATGGATTTACAATTAAAGAAATGTAGTAAAAAACAGTATGCTTGATAAATCTATCTAAAACGAATCCTTATTTAAAGTGATATTAAAAAGTATTTGTTAGTGTTTACGTACATCTTCGTATAACATATTCAATTATTAATTTCTTCATTATAATATTAATAACTTCTAAATCATTTGATCTATCAATATGAGAAAAAGTAATTCAAAGATAATATTTGTATTTTTCATTAAACATATAATAACATATAAATACAAAATTTTAACAAATAGGCTTACTAGTTTTATAATTCTTATAATTGGACACATTTAACGACTTAAAAATTCCCGTCGGCATAGTTAGGTAGGCTAGATAAAATCTGTTGTTTTTAAATAGTATTTTTTTCAATTATGTATTTCTGATAAGTATCTAATTAATCTGACTGTGATTTTTCACGGGAGATTACTAGATTTATTTAAAAAAGTGAGTATTGACGATGTATCTGTACCGGCTAAGCCCTAGTAAAAAGACTTGATCCTTAGTAAATGATGTTGAAACACTTTAAATAATAAAATACAACCTCTCGAAATTATTTATAAACTTGCAGAAAAAAAAAACAGGTTTCTAATTCTAAGCTTTAACTGCAGAAATTTTTCAAAGCTCCGTACCTTTTTGCCGTATAAACATTGGTAAAATATAACGCCAACACTCCAAACATCGACTTTGGAAGAAATTTTCGGAGGATTTTTCCCAACAACGAAACACTCTGGCGGAAGATACCAATACGTGCCAGCGCCTTGCGAAGTCAGGTCCATGCCGTGGTCTGGGTTATAATTCTCTTCGTCCATCACTTTACTTAAGCCAAAGTCTGTTATTTTTATTTCACCGCACACGTTGCCTTCTGTCAATAAAATGTTTCCTGCAACACACAAAACAAAAATTAACAAGAATATCGGTTACAAAGTGGTCTAATAAATTTCAAGTGAACAACTTATTTTAAAACAAATAATTCGATCAACGTAGCTCAACCGCTTAAGTGAGAAGAACGAATTTCCAAAATTAAGTTTACATATTTTACGGTTTCAACAAACTTTTTGAGAAATTTGTCTACTCACGAAGGCGCTGAATAGCTGCCTTATACGAAATATATTAGTAGGATTGGTTTTCGCACGCGTTGCTTTGCGAGTTTGCACCTCGACCTCGTGGCCTTGATTTATAGAGAGCTTTGCTTCGCTCCCAGTTTGCATCACGGTTGTCGACCTTAGAACAAAACTGCCCCATGGTAAAATCTCTTACGTGAGCCAACACAGTTAAGGCTCTGCTCCAGCAAAAGAGAAAGCAACCGGAGACTCCAGCGCGTCACCCTATAGCTGTATCCAAACATTGGAGTTTCTTGCAGCTGAACACTTTGACACTGCCTCGTTCAAAACCATTTTATAAATCTATCTTTTGTAATCGCATTGCGAGAACAAATAACTCACCATTCTTTATAAAACTGCGGATCCGGCTATCGATTTACTTTTAATAATTCATTTTTTATTGTGTAAGGAAAAAATTCAAACTTGGTACTTAAAAAAAATTTCAATTACATAACAAATGATTTAAAAATAGTAAAATGCAAACCGGATGTGTATTGTTATTGTGGTTAAAATGAGACTTTGCAAACAATTTTATGACAAAAAATAAACGAAACAAATAGTTTTAAATTTAACATAGCTCTTATAGGATAAAAATCCAAGATGACTGTAATTACTGCAGTCCCTTAAGTTTGTTAGTTGATTGCCTTACGTATTATGCTAATTACTCGAAACAGTTTAACCCTACAACTGTCCATGTTAATGTTTTGCAACGCCAAGTCATTTCAGTGCGTGTGCAAGCATATTTTCAAAAATTCGCCAAATATAGTAATTGTATACCAATCCAAAAGTGTTCTGTACCTTTTTTGTAGAGAAAGGTTCAAAAAATCCATATATGTAATTAAAAAATTTATTGATGTAAAATTGTAAAAATTATTAGCTCAAGAAGCAAAAAATGTTCAGTAACGAAAGGAAAAAGTTTAACTTTAGGCCTACATAACAAGTCGTAAACATTTTTTGTAGTTTTTTCGTAAATGTAAAAAAGTTTCGTAATTTAGTTCTAAATAGAACTGTATAAAAACATTTATCGATTTCAAATTTCTTATTTTGAAAACACCAGTTTTTGTGTTCCAAATACACGATTACTAACAAAACCGCTTAATTTGAAACGTAACTTACTAATATATGCTTTGCCCAAAAATGAAATATTATTAAAACAAAGTGTAGAGAATAAATCAAAGAATTGAACTGTATACTTGTATATTACCTCATCATAAAAGTGTTTTACTTAGAATCAATTTAATTACAAAAGTAAGATGAAACAAATGAAACCTCGTGCGGACAAAGGAAATTCAAAATATGACCGTTGAAGACAATGGAAACAGCCTTGTTTTGCAAACTCAAGCGGTAGTATGAATTCTGTGCAAATATGAACTTTCAACTGCTGTTTGAATAACATCTAAAAAGTCAAATATAGTTTGCTTTACACCAAATGAAAGATTGAACTTTGGTCTATAAATAGATATCAGAAAGTCTATTTAAATAATTCGAATTATAAAAGATATCTCGAACGCAAAATGTGTTGTTTTATTGGTTGAATTCTGCTCAATTGCAAAGGTTTACAGACAATTCCATATCTTTGGAACTATTTGTCCGATTTTGGATTGGATGGAAGTTTCAGATAGGTAAAAGTGTGATGAATCCTTCAGTATACAGATATAACTCTGAAAAATACCGGGCGGGCTGTATTGAAAGACATAGAAACAGGAATTAAAGGTAGTTTTGGTTTTCCTTTCCAACGGTTTTTGATTTATTGCGATTGGATAGTTTTTAGTGGGTGAAATATTCTTTACAAGTAGAGTTGTCAAAATTGATCGTTTTCACGTGCCACGCCTCCACGACCACTCAAATTGAGTAGTCTGACAGTTGCAGGGTTAAAGTTTAGCACCTAATCTTGAGACATTGTTATCACAATACAAATTAGATGACATTGTCACTTTTGACCTGTTACCTGCTTTTGAGCTAGCTCCAGTTTAAACATGTGAAACTACTTTCTGTTGCAAAGCAACTTGAGCTCATTACAACTTCACTTATAAATATCAAAATTTGAACAAAGATTTGTGAGAATTGCGATTATAAGTTTGTCTTAAATTAAAAAGTAAAGTATGTATACAATTATTTTTGTCCATAAGAGAAGAAACTGGACTTACCAGGCTTTAGGTCGTAATGAATGACCGGAGGTTTGATTTCATTTAGATATTTTAATGCTGATACGACTTGCATTACTATCGACCTGGCTTCTCTTTCTGCTATTGTCTTGTGCTGTAAATGAAAACCAAATAATAATCACAAAAACATAAATACTATACAAGTATACATTATATATAAACTGTATGAATATATACAAGTGCATGATGAAAAAACTTCTTGCAATAAATTGAATACATTTAATTTTGAATAAAAACTTGCATAGAACAATATAAACCAAGTCTGAAGGTTAGAATTTAGAATGATTGATTATGGATTTAGTAAAGTTTAGTTTCACAAAATATGATGGTTGGCACTATTTTCCCATTGCCCCTTCCAGTACCTTCAATACAAATATCATTAATGTTATTAGTAATTTTATTTGCTTTCGTTACACGATTCATTTAACCTTGTTAACCTATTTCACAAAAAAAGTTACAAGATAACTTGGCTTTACTTTATTATTTGCTTGTAACGAATGTTCCATTACTCCACAAAAATTATTTGCCAGAAACAGGAAAAACCGGTTGAATGAGATCAGAAAGAAACGCTTCCCGAGTGATCATGGCAGTATCGGAGGAACTGTTTCCAGCTCGACTCCACAACTGCTCAGACTCGGCCTCGTGTTTGTCATCATTTCTCTATTCACAAATTGTTTAAACAATACTCGCAGTAACAAAACAGTTACCGGATACAACGCTCTTTCAATGACAAGTTTAAAAACACCCCGTAAATCGCAAACAATTACAAGATCTCGCCCAAGCAATCTCGCACCCTTGGTCACCGATAAAAACTTCTTCAACAAATTAGGTATTACAAATACTTTTGAAATTAGAGATTTTTTAAACAAATAGTTGCGGCACTAAAAGGATTAAGCCAATACCAAAGTTTAAAGGAGAAATGGCAAAAAAGATTGTTCAATTAAGATCAAAATCCGCAAAGAAATGATGATTTTTTCAACGATATCAGAGTATAAATACTGGAACTGCTTCAGTCTTATGTTTGATTTCAGACTATCTAGTTTACAATTATAATCAGCGTGTATGAAAAATAATACACGCTAATAATGTTTCTAAAGAAATATAATTAAAAAGAAGCAAATATTTGAACGAGATAGAAATTGAACATGAAAGTTCAAAATTATTACTTTTCTACCTTTCATCGCAATTTATTGCGTACTATCTTATTTTTTCAAGATGGTCGATAGAGAGGTGAGGCGCGACGCAGAGAACAACCGCTCTCAAATGAAATTGATTTAAGACGAAATAATCATTTTATTTAGAACCATACTTCTTAAAAATTGTCCGAGCGAGAACAACCTAATATGGTTTATTATTAAGAGAGAACATTTGGTAACAGCTACTTAATTAAATTGAAAAATTACAAGAGACATTTTCCCAGGAAAAAGAGTATTACTGGAATTCTAACCTGAAGGTTACACACGGGTTGGTAGCGCAATACGGCACGGAAACGTTTTTGAAAAAAATTACAAACTTGTTGGAGGCCGGAACAGCGCTGCACCGAGCCCCGCCTCTCTACCAATCCAATTGACGAGGGCATGGTTGGAACTTGTTGGGTACAAATATGTACTCGAACATTCGCACTTATCCAACTTCTCATAACGTCAGGTGGTCCATAGTCACAACAAAGTCTTTCTGAACGTGTCGCAATTCAAAGGGAAATGTATTTTTTTAGATTTATTAATGACAAGAAATTATTTATTTTCCTTTTTTATAATTTTATCTACTTGCATACATTATTCATACAAATAAGGTATTTCACATTTTAAAGAAAAATATTGCGGATATAAACAAGTACGGTTTTGTATCATAAAATTGGGTTGTATAATTACGATGAAAAATAGTACAATTTATTTATCTATACATGTATAAATAACATTGAAGTGCCTGTCTGTGATTTCAAAGCATAAGCTTTTTCTAAGCTCATATGGTTATTCACACATTTCCAAAACCTAAACGCACATTTATAAATGTTTCGTCTTTCCGTTTACCTGGGCTAATCTCCGGAATTGCTGGACCAATTTTGACAAAACTTTCGTTAACATGTAAAGGACTTTTCAGAGAATATTTTAGGCTACTTTTTATTCCGAAAATATTTAAAATTCCTGTTAAAAAATTGAAAAAATATAAAATTTATGGACAAAATTAGGGAATTTATGGACAAATGTTGGGAATATTGCGTGTATATTTCGATCGCTGCCTTACATTAACTTACAGGTAACACCTACCCCCAACTTATATCCCAAGTGCTTCAGCCCTAATCAACCATCATTTCCGTAAAAATAACACAATATACAATAATATATTTGCATTAGCATTACCATGGGTCGCCGCCGGGGTTTGCGAGCGAAACAAGCAGGGGCAGAACCCCTAGTATAAAATAAAAATGATGACAACAAATATTCAAAGTGAAACAATTTTGTATTTTTAGGCAAAATGAAAACTTTTGCGACAAAGTTGTAGACAATTAGTTGAAATAACTTTTTTATTTGAAACTATTTTCTGTGCTACTCTTTGTTTGATCTGGAGGAAGGTAATTCCTTTGACGAAATACATTGTGGTTGTTTGGCAAGGTTTTGGTGTTATCTTGGTTTTACCGTAGGCATTCTACATTGAAACAAGACCGTACATCAGGTGACCAGAATGGTAGGTGCCGTGCCTCTCTACCGACCGGCTTCGACCGACATTGTTCATAAATTATTATCAATCAATAAACACCAAACAATAAATGAAGTTACTGTACATACCTGCTTAAGGTAGAAATCTAAGTCATGCCCATCACAGTATTCCAATACAGTACAAAAGGAATTGGCATCTATTTCAAAGACATCGTACAGTTTGACTACTCTGGGATGATCCAACGCTTTATGAATATTATACTCCCTTAACGCATGTCTGAAACAAACACAATCAATATTATTTAATATATTCATACAAATCTGCACATAAAAATTCAGAATGAGAATGTTTGTGTTTGCAAAACTCAAAAACTATTCGATCAATTTCACTAAAAATTTAATAGTCTATCCATATCATTGTTAGGAGTGTTTATACATTACAATTGCTATAGTCTAAGGAGTTGAAATGAAATTGCTTCCTCAATACAATAAATATAAATTGAACTAACTTCTTACAAGCTAACATTATTCTTAAGTAATATAAAATACGGCTTTTAAAATAAATTTTAATGTTATTATATACGCTAATTATAGTTAGTAATAGCCTCATCAAGGCTGGCTTTGGGCCCAGTGAGAGTTGGATGTGCCAGAGATGTCCCTAGTTAAGGAACCACATGGGTTATTTAGGGTCAGGGTACCACACGTTACAAGTTTAGGATTTTTTTTAACGCTTTTCATAGGGGCAGAAGAAATGTTCATTCAAGAATCTTTTTGGAAATTCTTTGGGCACAAATTTTTAACACACTTTCACACATATTTTCGCAAAATCTGCCGAACAGTTTCTTTGTCTATATACGATCTCAGTGACTGCGTGAATACTCAACCGACGATTGTTTTGGAACAAGTCATAGACTTTTAATGTTTTCGATGTGGAAGGTCGTGCTGGACGTGGGTCATCTTTAATCACCTTTCGCCCCTCTTTAAACGACTCAACCCTGGGGGTGCATGATATACATTGATCGTCCTATAACTGTTTTAACAAAGTATATGTTCCTGAGTTTCACACTAACACGTTGTTCTTTTTAAACAGTAAGCATTTTTCCGATCAAGCTGAGGATTACGTCTGAAACGAACAAAGCCGTAGACTCAGCGGTAGGACTGGAAAGAGAGTATCTGTGTAGCCCACGCGCTGAATATTTCAATCTGGTTATTTTTCAGCCATACCTGTTGCCTTGACAACCACATTACCACGTGTTTTACTAAATGCACTTTAACTGAATCATAATATTTTCTAAATTAAATAACAGAAGGTACTTACTTAATATAATTCGCTTTCTTATCTTCTTTCCAGTCTTTATTTAGTTGATGTACCTTACACGCTACGTACCGTTGCTCTTTTAAATCAAATGCCTGGAAACACAAACTGATGTTAGCTTTTTAAAATGTTTCTAATGTTTATTCACTTTACCATAGTAAATACTTGAAAAAGTTCATTCACTTATCTTAATATTATTTTGGATAATTCTATGAAACGCATATAACCACGGCCGTTTTATTTCCAGCCAAATTATATTCCCGCGAAAAAAAGTTTTGCTGACAATAAAAACCAATATACTAAAAAGTATCATGAAAGCTAAATATTTCACAATGAACTGAACATTCTATACATTTATTATTTACGAATTCAAATCGGATTTAATCATTATTATTTTGGAATCATCATGACTATAGAATAAGGAAAATAATAATAAAATAAAACATATACATACAGAAAATCTCCTTTATTAGGGTGTCTACCAAATTATACAAATGTAATTTCTTGACTTTCTGGGGACTTTTAGGAGATCTCAAACAGAAATTCGGTTATCTTATTTTCAAGCAAATCGAAATACATATTAACTTCTTACGAAAATGTACAAATATAAAAATAAAAATCTCTGACGGACTGGAAAAAAAACTGACTGGACACCATAAGAAATCAATCACATCTAAGAAATTATAAGCATGCTGCATGATTTGAAGGCAGTGGTAGTAGAACACTGAAATCTAGAGGAATCCAATGCCATCCATATCTACTTCTCAAAACAAGTCTGTCAAAAGTTACATGCCTTCAAAAGTGACGGATTTGAGTAATTTCCTTATGCTTTCTCGCTCGGCTTCAGCTGATTTAGACAACGATGATTAGGCTACATACATAAATAATTACATATATAAAGTTTTAGGACATTGTAAATACAAAAATTTAAGTTTAAATTATTTCCTTTGACCTTTTAAGTTCTAGGTTTTAGAATTCCAAACTAAGCCTACAGCCCGAGATTTTTTCTCATTTTACTTCTTTTCTATATGTTACAACTATTATTCACTTTGATTTATCTTGCATGCAGATGTTTTTTATTCATTTATAATTATATATAAATATATAATTAATGTTTTATACGCAAAAAATTGTATACACAAACAAAAATAAATGAGAAATAGAAATAGAAAAGAAGATGACATCCCAGTTCATCTTCAATGTCCGATTCGGCATTTGTAAAGAACAGTTCAAATTCATTATCATTAATTATGACAATAGAGATGTGTAAACGGAATCAAAACATGAAGTCACAAACAAGGTTAACTTTAGAGCCACACACCAAACTAAACTGCATACATGGAAGGCACAGATTTTTTAGACAATTGCACGTTGCATTTCGTTTTAGTTTAAACATTCAGATTCTTAAAAAAAATAGCAGATAGCGTTACTAGTATTGATTTAGAGCATTTAATTTAGCGCTAAATACAGCTTCTTTCAAAAATAACACATAGCGTTACTTGCATTAGTACTTTGAACAGAAAATTACAAAAGCCGAACGGGCGTAATCCTTTATAGAGGTTTAGCGGCAAACAAACCCGTACGTTCGTATTCTCCAAAAGGTTAAAATAGTACCTGTTTTATTGAGACTGGATGATTTTTACCGGTTGAAATATTCAGATTACTTAGATTGAACTGTCTCAGATTACTCGAGTAAGCAGTCTGCCAATTCACACAGCAATGTTGAGGGTTGTTAAAGTCTACTTAATGGAAAATTTGTCTTCCGATTAAACCGTCGGTTAAATCTTAACCTACACTAGAGAGTTAGTTGATATAATTACCTTATGAACTTCACTAAATCCTCCTTTACCCAACAGCATGAGTAAAAGATACCTTTCGTTCAGTACAGGATGACTGCTAAACCGTGATTGGTCTTCGTTATGAATCCTCTTCAGTTCACGTATATGAAGATTGCGCTCCCTTTCTAATTTCTCCATTTCCAATTGAAGATCCGCGTCTTCTTTTTTCAATGCAGACTGTCTTAACTGAAATAAAATATCAAATTCAATATGTTGTATATTTACGTTGTAATAACTTGCACGTTTACCGTCGATCATATAAATAAGTGGAGTTACGCTGTGGAATGGGATTACAGACGACTTATTATTAGTAATACAAATTGTATACTGTACACTGAATAATTTTTTAAAAATTTTGGGTTTAAGTTTACAATTGTTTTTGCCGGCTAGCTGATTGTTATGTCTTTTTTAAAGTACTATTAATTATAGTTCAATAAAACCAATAACATATTAATGTTTTTAAATACTGTTTTTATAACACGGAAACAATTGTATATATTATTTTCAATTTGTGTTTTATAAATTTATTTGTAAACCATCTTGATTATTCTGAAACATTTGTAAATATTGCTTATTTTGTGTACTTTATTTTCATTGAACTATATTTATGGATTAGGAGGAACGTTTGTACATATTATGTATAATTACAGTTTAATACTTTTGTTTGAATGCCATATTGATTACGGAGAAACATTTGTAAATATTTATTTGGTGTATTTCAATTTCATATTGTTATCGATTTGCGGGAAGAAAAAAGGGTCTTAAGATTTCTTGAAAGTGTTGTGTGGGGAGTAAATACAATGTATTTTAAGCAATAAAAATTATTAGGAATTGAAATATTTGTTTAGTATTCATAAACCACTTATAATTCTGTATTTTACTAAGTGTGATCACTTTGACGCCGCGCGACTACTTGTGTAACAATATACCGTGCGCCTAAAAGCACAGGTTAAAAACAATAAAAAGTGAAACTAATTTCTTTTAGAGTACATTTTCAACTCATCGTATTAATATTTCTTTAAACTAACTCTAAATAATACAACCTAAACTTACCTTTAAAATCTCGTCAGCTTCGTAGTACTCCTGCTGTGAGAATCCCGGTAGCGTGTCAGGTTTGAGAAACGTAGCAGCGTCGGTGCCGTTGTGTAAAGCTGTGGAACTGCCCGGCGGACCTCCGGCCATATTGCTATTGCCCTGCTGACTCACCGAACTGCCCACGCAACCGGGATTACTAGCGCTACCCGACTGACTGCCGGCGCGTTTACGACCTGTTTCCGAGTTAGTTGGACGCCTCTTCAACAGCTGTTTCTTTTGCCTATCGATTTCTTCGCGTTCTGCCGTTATTTCTTCCTGCCGCCTGAAAACACAGACAAGTGAGTTGAGAACGACATTTGATTGTTGTCGATTATTTCGTTAAAATTTAAGATGGATCAGAATGAAACGCTTCCCGAGTTATCACAGCGCAATGCCGAGGAACCGTTTCCAGTTCAACTTTGCACCGGCTCAACTCGGCCTCATGATTGTCATCATTTCTCATACATACATAAACTTTACTGTGTTTCGGATCTCGTAGGTATGAAAATATTTAACTGTAATTGTCAAGAACAATTTGGATAAAACTTGTAACAATAAGACTAATAAGATCAGAAAGAACGCTTCCCGAGTGATCATGGCAACAGCATCGGAGGAACTGTTTCCAGCTCGACTCCAAGCTCGCTCAGACTCGGCCTCGTGTTTGTCATCATTTCTCAATTCAAAAATTACAAACAACCTTGTATTTAAACTCTGTCCAACAATTATTTTAACCCCAGTAGGACCTGTCAGGAACACAAATAACTATTTTGTTTTGTACGATAAATAATATCTAGAAAAATACTACAACAAAAATGGATGTTGTCTATTTGTTGATACCTTCATTAAAACATTATATATTTTACTTGTTTTATTATGAAAAACTAAGTAAGAAGGATGTCGAGCAAGATGTTATACCTGTGTCTGTAAAAAAAGAGAAGTTGGAAAAGTCAAAAACAACTTGCTTAATGTGTTGCAAGAATAGACCAGGTAAATTTTAAAATATTACTGAATTTTGAGATACAGCTCGGATGGACATGGGGTTTTCTGCATCGCGTTCAGAAATGGATCAGGAAAAAGTCTACATATATGATGATTGTCAGTTCGGACAGAATTGCATCGGAGCTACATAAAATGCATCCCAAAGTGCATCATTTTTTGAAAATATCTAAAAGGTGGTTAAAAAGTGGCTTCCGAAACTGACATAAAAAAAACGCATATGCTCCGGGCAGCCAAAAAGGTCCAACATTTTAAAGTAGAGAAAAAACTTGGAAATCGTTTCCCGGGGGTTTTTGGACCAATGCTACGTTGGGGGCAGGACGGTAAATTTTTTTTGTAAAGAAAAATTAGTTGCGTTAAAACAATTTGGCATATTAAAAATTTGATACGTTCTTCTTTTAAATTACACCCTTGAAACGGCGATTGAATGACCTATTTTCCATTTTTAACACATTAAATGTGAAAAAATAGCCTCTTAAAAAAAATGCTATATATTAATTTCAACTTTCCAATTTTTTCCTAGCAATTACTCTGACCCTATAATTTCAAATAGTTCTGTTCACAAATCTAGATCATTCAAGAGTGTGAGAAAATTAGGTTTTTTTTTTGTTTTTTACCATCCAATTTTTACAAGAAAACCAACAATATTCTTTATAAAATTATACTTTGGGGTCACCCGGGGCATCAGCGACGTTTTCCCTAGAAGAGCCTCCAACGAGAATCGGTCATATTTTCTGATGTCAGATTTGACATCAGCGACCTCAAAAACCCTTGGGAAACGATTTCCAAGTTGTTTCCTCAACTTTTAAATTTTGGCCACCTGGGCCCTTTGGGGAATGTGCAACGTTTTTCAATGTTACATTCGGAATCAGTGACCTCAAAACCTCCAAAGAAATTATTTTCACCAATTTTCAGCTAGGCTATTTTCAAAACATTATGCACTTTTGGATGCATTATATGCAGCCCCGATGCGATTCTGTCTGAGCTGTCAATCATGTGGTAGACATTTTCCTGATCCATTTCTGAACACAATGCAGAAAAACCCATGTCGATGCGAACTGCATCTCGAAATTCAGTTATTCCGGTGGAATTTGGTCTAATTTTCCAATCTAGTACAATGACTCTATTTAACTTCTACATATTTTCTTTAAACAAATTAATATTATGATTTTTTTTATGTTATTTTAATTTAATAAAAGCGGAGTTTTAGTTTAATCTTGTTTTTCCACAAAAACTATTTTTTTTCACAGTGGGCCTCTGCGGAAACCCTCGGTCATCAGAAGAACTAGACAACACATGGTCCTACTAGGGTTTTAAAATACTCCAATTAGTCTTGTTATATTATGAAATTCATCCACACAAGTTCTTTAAAAGCCGACACATTCGCGTGGGAGTACATTTAGCACAACTGGACACCTATTTGACGCACTAAGTCATGTCGTGATCCCATTTCTAAAGGAAGTATGAATCAACATAAGCTATCAGGAACATTTTCTATGTCGGGCATAATTCCAATTTGGACACCAATCACTTTTAGCCCACTTTGAGTTATTTTTAGCGCAACAACTAATTTTAAATAATTTACATTGCTGCCGACAGTATTTATGTACTAGGTAATATTTTGTCTCTAAATTATCTAGCATTGTGCTTGCACTGTGCGTCTTCTTGATTAAAAGAAATTGCGTAGCAACAATTTCATAATAATGTTGTTAGCACATAAATTAACCCTTTGGCTCCCGATATCGAATTTGTTCCAAAATGTCATATGTTCAAAAAATTCCAACCATTATCTGTTATGTATCTGCATAAAATCCCAGGCTCAATTTAGCAAATTTTCAGTGTTTCGCAAAAAAATATATATTAAATTTAATTACTCATCAATTTTGATAATTTTTTTTATATTTTGTTTGGAGTGAAATTTCTATAAGGTAGTACCTTTTGAAAATAAGTATAAATTCATGTTAGATATGAAATGTTTTAAAATGTTACTCGGAAAAAAAAGAATTTTAAATTTTATTTACTTTATTCTTGAAAATGACACAACAAAAAAATATCTAGAACAATTTTGTCCACATTACATAATTTTACACTTAAAAATGAACAAAAACCTGAAATTTCATTACATTATATTGAAAAATGACAGAGTTATTAAGTTTTTTTGTAAATTATTCTACTACATAACTAGTTCTGCGGTCAGTTGTATATATACAGTCATAAGAATATACATGTACACTAAGAATGTGAAGTGAATGTACTCGCTTCTCACAATAAAAATAAGTAAAAATGCCAAAACAATCACATGCTACAACATAATATATGGGCCATAATCAAAGACAACACACAAATCAAGTTATTTACCATCTGACAGATGACAAAAGCACAGCCACGTCTATCACAATTATCTTCGAGAGGTAACGAACGTAAGTAAAGACCATAGAGGTAAATAGAACAGTTCTTTCTGATTCCATTGATACATAATAAACATAGATTCACTACTGATTTTTTTTCTGAACGTCCGAAAATTAGGATGTTGGAATTCAACGGACATACTAACAATGTCGGGAGCCAAAGGGTTAAACACCAAAACTATACTTTCCCCAATTTATTTCCTCGACGGTACACTGAAGTAATTATTATTGGGATGGCATATTATGGTATATTTTATTGTCATCTTCAATACGGTGTCGCTGCGTGGGGAAATGCTTCAAACAGATCCAATGTGAAAGGTATTCAAAAGTCTGCACTTTGGGCTATCTTTGGTAAGAGGCATACAGATTCTTGCGCCCTCTTTCCAAAAAGCTTGTAATATTACCTTTTTCATCAATTCATATTTTGAGTGTTATCATGTATTCGAAGTTTCATGCAGAAGTACACCATAGATACAATACAAGAGCAACACAATTTAACCATACCAAAACATATGCTTTCTAAAACTTCAGTCATCATCAGTTTCTCGTGCAACCTGCAAGACTGTCTTCCAAAAAACTTAAAGCAAGGTATTTATTATTCTATAGAAGAATTCATGGGAATTCTATTGAACGATGAAGGTGTTTTTCTTTTTTATAAGTTTGATATGTATTATATTAGGAAAGTAATTTTTAGACGTAAAAAAATGTATTAAATGCTTTAAATGTAAAACAAGTATTGACAAAGCTAGTAACAAGAACAAAATTGTCTTCTAGCTGATAATATAAAATAAATAAAAAAAGTTATATAATTTTTGTTTTGATAAATTATATAAGAAATTTGTAAATGCTAATCAAATGGGTCAAATTTGTTAACCCGTTTTAACAAATTTGATAAGGTTTCTGTTTTATATACTTTAACCCTTTAGACTCGGCCATTTAGACTGTGAGCCGACAGCGGCCATTTCCATTTCCAATCATACGTCAGCTGCTGGCCGACATCATTTTTTTTCGACGCTATCGAAAAATAAAATTACCGTTCAACGTTATGTACAGTAGATAATGCGACGTCAAAAATCTGGACCATCGATAATCCGTATTCAATTGCGGCAAAAAAAAAAGGTGGAGCGGATTTTTGTCAAGAGTGTTGAAACGTCAGGCTCAGCGGGGTAGTCATTAAAAAAACAAAATAACATTCAAGACAGTGTTTACATGATTGCAGATGATCGGGATACTCTCACCAAAACCAACTTGCAAAAACCTGGAATAAACCGAGTGTTGGCGAAGCAATTGCATACAATAACTAAACTGTGATGTAAACAAAGTGGCGGAAATACGCAGAATGATCCTGTGATTCGACGATGCAACTAAAACGAAGCCACAGAGTGACATAAACTTTTCTGAATACCAGATTTTGAGC
Organism: Philaenus spumarius; assembly: GCA_018207615.1. Taxonomy (NCBI): domain Eukaryota; kingdom Metazoa; phylum Arthropoda; class Insecta; order Hemiptera; family Aphrophoridae; genus Philaenus; species Philaenus spumarius. The sequence continues at coordinate 181,869 of JAGFPH010000870.1, forward strand.
AACCAAGAAATAACTTCCATGGACACAGAAACAGTCGAGTCAGATGGGAAAATTGAAGAGGCAGCGCTGACACACTCGGAAGCTTTTATTGGTGCAGCAGAGACTCTGATGGACCAGCTCATTCTATTCATCCAAAACGAATCAAAGATTTGGTTATAAAAAGTGAACCACTACGGAGTTCAAACATTGATATTACATTTTTTAAGATCTCTGATAATGAAATTAACTTTATAACCAGAGCCTGTTAGTATTTAAAAAAATCTACATATATGTATACATACAGTATTACATTATTCAAATATCGATAGGTTCATATGTTCGTGGCTTTATTTATGTGCACCAATTATTATTAAACATTAAATTAAATTATTAACGGTTTTATGAAGTTCTCTTTATCTTTCGGTACATGTAAAGATATACATAAAGATCTGTCAAACGGAATTTTTTGTTCTGTTCGAAAATCCGGATATTTTTATAATCCGTTCAGGGTCCTGTCTCAATTATTCCGGATTATCGACGCTCTACTGTATTTCGATTCAATCGATTGTATTCAATATATTCTGTGCATCAGTGACGAACAAATTTACAACAGTTTTCTCTTATTTATTATTCTGCGAACGATGTCATGCCGCCAGCTGATCGACTGTTGTCTAGTGCCGCGGCAGCAATTACGTCATAGTGCCGCTGTTTACTGTTTTAATGTTACTTTGAATTATTTATATTTTTTTGCGAATAAACAGTGAAAGTGGAAATAGTTTAGTGAACGAAAAAAGGTATTGAACAATATTTGGAGGAATCTTTAGACAACAATCTGAATATATTCAGTGACAAAGAGAAGGAATAAGACACCGTTCAACAGTTAGGCTTAATTTCTAAATATTACTAACTTTATGTGTGTAGTCGCTACAATACCTGCACATTGAATCAACGTACCTGGATAGTTCTTGGAATGCGTATCCGTCCGTCCAGTTCTCTTGGAAAGTGGCGCCTACTCGCTGCGTCACAAACTGACCAAGCCTCAACCTATTCTGCATACACCGTTGGCGGGCTTCTTTCTTTTCTATATTTGACTTTTCTTTGAGCAGTTTTTTTACTACATCGATACATTTATTCGTATGGGATTTGTGCTGCTCTAAAGTCTTCTGCTGCACGGCCAACTGATGCCTCAGTTCTTCAGCAGTCTGTCAACATAAGATTTGTTTACAATTAATATTTAACCCTACAAGTGTTAATTTTTGCAATGACAAGCCATTTCTCGGTGCGTTTTGAAATCATTTAAAAAAAATTGTACCACCATTCTAGAGTGTTCTATAGCTTTTTTGTAGAGAAAGGTTCAAAGAATTCATATAGGCCAGTAAAAAATTGATTGATATAAAATGTACAAAGTTAATAGCTCAAGGAACAAAAAATGTTCACTAACGAAAGGAAAAAGTTCAACTTTAGGCCTGCATAAAAAAAAAGTTGTAAACATTTTTGAATTTTTTTCAAAATGTACAATAGTTTTGTAATTTAGTTTTAAATAGAAGAATATAAAAATATATATCAATTTCAAATTTCTTTTTTGAAAACACCTACTTTTATGTTCCTGCTACAAGACTGCTAACAAAACTAGGCCTACTTTTAATAGTAATTTAGGAATATATGCTTTGCCCAAAAATAAAACATTATTATAACAAAGTGTAGAGAATAAATCATAGAATTGAACTGTATATTTGTAAACTATTACTTTATAAACTTATTTCTCTCAGTTTTACTTGTATCACCAAATTAGATCAAACTATAAATCATCTCACAGACCCAGCCTATACATATCCTGTCAGTCTAGGCAGTTGAACAACGATGCTAGCCCAAGCATGTGAACAGCGAGTATTAAATTCAACAAAAGTCGGTTTTCCCACGACTGTACGAATAAAATCGTAACAGCAAATGTGGTTTACTTTACACGAAACGAAACATCGAAGTTTTCTCTTGAAATCAATATAAACATATCTATACAAATATATCGAATTGTAATAGATACATCGATTGTAAAATGTGCTTTCTCATTGGTTGAAAATGTCCAATTGCAAGGGTTTACAGAAAACTTTATATTTTCGAAACTATACAATCGGACTGATTGGAAGGCAGTTTTAGAAAGTTAAAATCTTGACGAATCCAAAGTTCTCTTTGTATTATTTTCAAAACAATTCTGTCGAATGATATTGAGCCTTACAGAAGTGACAAAGTTAAGTAATTTCTTTATGTTTTCTCGTGCGACATTAGCTTTTCAGAAAACTACAATTTTGAAACGATGATTACAATATGTGAATATACCTTTTAGAACAAATTTGTAAATACAAAAAATTAAAGTTCAATTCATTTCCTTTCCAGTGGTTTTTGTTTTGTTACGATTAGATGATTTTTAGTGGGTGAAATATTCAATACAAGTAGAGTTGTCAATTGAGTAGTTTGCCACTTACGCCAAGCGTATGAACTGGTGGTTTAAACTGAGTGCATTTAGAAAAATACAATTAGACTGAATCAAGTCAGTTGCAGTTTAGTGAGAAGTAAATTGTCCAGACATTTAAAAAAAATAAAAGAATTGTTTAACATTCCCATGGCTTATTTTTATTGAACTTTTTTTTTTTTTTTTTGGTTTAAAGGCGAAAAACCTGGGTGGTTATCATCGCCTCTTTTTTTTTTTTTTTTTTTTAACTAACAAAGAAAGGGGGAATAATGCAAAGGCACCCATGCACAGATGTGATATTCACTTGGTATTCGAATTGAAAGCGAGAAATACCAAATACATTTTAACATCGTTGAAAGGAATATAATGTATAAGTTAATTGTTAATAAATTAAACTTCTTTCAATTTCCTATTGCTACTAAGTTTATGAAAGATATTACAAATGTAATACAGAGTGTTTTAATATTATTTCAACACTTAAATAGCAGAATCAATTTATTCACTTAGTATACATCTATCAATGAAAAATAAACAATGTATTAAATGTTCTCCTTCTAGAACACAAAAAATTAAATATGCTCAACCTGGTCACCATTATGTTCTACACATAAAAACCAACGCTTCGCAAAAGCATGCAAAGCAACAACGCATATTTCACGAGAAATGGATGATCCCGTATTTGGTCCTTCAACTGATGTCACGAACTTTTCTGCTATACATACGCTCCTTTACCATACCCCAGAGCCGGAAATCATAGGGTTTCTAGTCGGGTGACTATGGGGGAGCGGTTCATCGAGACCGATCCATCGACCTGGAAATATTTGGTCGAGATAGGATCGAACAGTTAACGCTCTTGTTGGAAATACCATGCAAGAAAGGCTCAAAGTGATAGTTCATCAATGGCGTAACTGATGAACAACATCGATAAATAGACGACTGAAGCCACTATTGGAGTATCAAAAAGTAGGGCCTAATTACTCCAGCAGCGGTCACAGTGCAACAAACATTCACTTTTGCTGAGTCACTTTCATGTTCCCGAAAGACTTGTGGCTTTTCAGAGGCCCAGGAAATTGTGTCATGTCGATTGAGACTTGTGTGAAAGGTGGCTTCATAGCTGAATACCGTTTCATTAATAATGTCAAGCTGGATATTCGTCATTTCAGCTAACACCTGACAGCGTTCCACTCGCTTACGCTTCTGCGCCAATGTTAAAGATTGTGCAACTCGGATGCAATAAGGCTTTAATCCAAGATCATGTCTCAAGATGGGCCGTACTGTTGTTTTTGGAATTCCTGTTTCCAAACTACAATGTCCGTTTGATTTCGAAGGGCTTTGCAGCAAGGATTGCTGTACAAGAGTCAACAGCAATATTCGCCTCAAGTCATACCTTCCTGATCTTGGGCGACCTGCATTTTCTCGATAATTGTTGGAAAATGATTCAGTCTCCACAAACTTATTGTTAAACGGCTTGGAGGGTCGCATGCAAATTTACTTCGAAACTTCTCACGGACCACTGTTGGTGAACCAAACGCTTCCGTACAGCTTGCTACAAATCTTCTTTCTGACGTCAAACGAACAGCCTAACCGATTGCGTAGCCTAACCGATGATAAGAAGACCAACAACGTAACCTATTAATGTTTATTGATTTAAAAATTGCTACAATTGAACAGCTGTTAAAAGGTAATACACCACTTCTTCATTGTTGATTGAAATAACAAGCGTTCACATTTGTTTCTGCCGCTTAAGTGTTAACATAATATTGAAACACCCTGTATATCTCATACGTAAGTACTTCAACAGTTGACTATTGATTAATAACCCTTTACACTACATATACAACATATTAATTTTTAGTTAAGTAATTAATTGGCAATGTTTATTTTATTAAAAACCCAAGGTTGTACAAAACTCAATCTCTACTATGCTAAGACATTTCTGAACAGTGTCAAGATAATTTAAATAAGATATTGTGATATCCTATACACTTCTCTGTTGGGTTGTTTGCAAATTGCAAAACATCTGTTTATCTTCTTTTCATTCTAATGTAACATTTTAAGTTTTATAAAAAGATTCAAAGTACAACTGAGAAATGAATTTTATTCTTGATAGCGAGATCGAGAAAATATTGAATTATTTCTAATTACTGTTTGAGGGTTTTGAGATCTTGCACACTCCTAATGAAATTTAATGGATATACATTGAAAACAAGTAGGCCTACAGTACAATCTTGATAATTCGGCAGTTGGTTCAGTAATCCGGCGCTCTCGACCATCGCCTGATGTTAACACCTGCGCTTCCCTCCCTCCCCTCTTCCCTAACAACCCATTCAGTCCGCCACTTACCCATGATTACAGTACAGTGTAGTTCTTTCGTTTATAACGTTTTGTAGTTTAAAACCTTGTTTATTTTATTAGTGAACGTATTGTGTTTATAGCGTGTGTACTTTTTGTGTGTTTATATACTGTACCTTATGTACGTAAGGTCGACTAAACAAAAGCGCGTAACTTTAAATTTAAGTAAAAAATATGAGATAATTAATAAACTGGACAAAGGAGAAACCACGGCAAACCTGGCACGGACTTACGGCATTGGAAGATCCACCGTCTACGACATCAAAGTTAACCGTGATGAAATCATAGAGTACGTTAGGTCTGCTTAGGGAGACTTGAAGGGAAGAAAGACCGTTAAAACAGTGAGTATCCCCGAAATGGAAAAGGCTTTACTCAATTGGTTTATGCAAGAGCGTGCGAGGCACACGCCATTATCGGGTGACATTCTTCGTGAAAAGGCAAGATATTTTTACAAAAAAATAATGAAAAAGGACGATTTTAGCGCTAGCGATGGCCGTCTTGATAATTTTTAAAAATGATTTGGGATTCGTTTTTTAACTGTCACGGGCGAAAAATTATCTAGTGATGTTTCGGCCGTTGAACTTTTTCAGAATAAATTTGAATTAAAAATCCAAGAATTAGGTCTTTTGCCAGAACAAGTTTATAACACAGATGACAAGGATTATTCTGGAGGAAGTTACCGCATAAGACCTTTGTACACTCTTCCGAAGAAAGTGCCCCAGAAAGAAAAATGTCAAAAGACAGATTGACATTCAAGCCTTGTTCAAATTCCTTGGGCACAAACAAACTTCCATTACTGGTTGTAGGAAAAGCCAAGCATCCGAAGGCATTTAAAAACGTATCTCACTTACCAGTCACATATAAAAACCGAACCAAAGGCTGGGTTACCCGTGATGTTTTTACTGATGGTTCAAGCAAGATTTTATACCGGCTGTAAAAAAAATGTTCAAAAGACCACAACTTGCCTCCTAAAGCTTTGCTTCTTTTGGATAACGCTCCTGGACACGCTAATGAAGAGGATTTACACTACCAAGATAGGCAAATTCAAATCCTCTACATGCCTCCAAACACAACATCACTCTTGCAGCCCATGGACCAAAATATCATCCAGCAAATAAAAATTAATTACAAAAAATCGCTCCTTTCTGATATAATAAAACAAAATGATGGAATAATAAATTAAAAAAAAAAAAAACAAACATTAAACACATTGTTTTTAATCTAGCTCACAGCTGGAACAAAGTTATAAGCGACACTACCCAGTGTTTGTGGAAAAAGGTTTGGCCAACGCACCCTGCTTTCAATTCTGGAAACGTAGTTGACTATTCTGAAGATGCCAACTCGACTTTACAATTGACTCCCCAATTTTTGCAAGAGTTTTCTGAGAAATGTGAAGTGGATATATCCTTGACAAACAAGGATATCATAGATTGGCTTGAAGGGACAAGCGATGAAAATTTTCAGTCTCTGTCTGATGAGGAAATCCTCAGCCAAATTCGATCCCCGGATGACGAATCTAATGATGACTTAGAGATTTCAACTCGGAGAACTGTAACCAACAGCGACGCATTCAGTGCTCTCAATGTCTGCACTCAATGGGCAGAAGAAAATGGCATCTCAAGTGATGATGTTCTGGTGCTTAAATGGCAATGATAATTTTTCTTAGCCTAAATTTGTGTAGTTTTACTAAAATGTATTCTTTTTTCCTGAAATAAAAATTTATATACTGTAATATCTGTAAATATTTTTTCTATCACTTCCGATAATCCGGAATTTTTTAGTAATCCGGCGGTCGTCTGGTCCCTTATGTGTCGAATTATTAAGATTATACTGTAATAGAAAATATATACGCACAAAAATAATGTAAATTTAAATGTATTTATAATTTGGATTAAAATTTTGGTTCATTCTTCTTTGTAAAACGCTATTTTTGTTTTTCTCGATCTCCATAAATTGTATTTAATAAAAATCACTTGTTCCTAAACTCATTTTGTTCTTGTCTCGAATTCAAACGCACACCACCACTTTCATAATTCTTTTTTATACATGATGTTACAACATTCGAAAGCTTTATATCATAGTACTCACCCTATTTAACTCTTCTATTTTATTATTGCGCATTTCTAGATCAGAAGACGCCTGCGTTTCAAACTCTTGTATACTTTGGCAAGTGAGTTCGGTCTGGAAATGAAAACATTTAACGTTAAACAACACAATACAGATAAAATACGCCTATAAACTACAACACAAAGAGGAAGGTACGTAAGTCGGACTAACCTGTACTTGTTTACAGACCATGGAGATTGGAAGCCGTGCTTGGGGAGGTTGCATGAGACTCGAGTAGTCGGGTTGTACTTGCGAAACTACCGGTACCTGCGTAGAGGGAAGGAGAGTCGCTTGCGGTGACGGAGGATACTGGAAATAATAATATACCTGTTGTAAGAGATTACTGGTACCATGGAACTGTTACCAGTGGCGGTCAAACATCTGTTTATAAAGGGCGATTCAATAACTGTTTCTAGAATTAAAAATAAGAAATCACGTATCCTTTTTAGGGGATTTTATTTTACCAACAAGTTTTATACATTTGAATATACAGGGCCTAAACATGCCTTACAATGAATAACAGAAATAAAAAACCAAGGGTGCAGAAAATGTTTTAGCAAATTTCCCCGGAACACAGTTTTTTCACAAAAAATTTCCCCAATCGCACTCTGTGGTATTATCCGCATTCATACAGCTGATATTGTAATATTTTTTCAACAACACGATTCAAAACCAGACAAGCTATTGAATTTTGTAGAACAGTTTTATAAAAACAATTAGCAGGTTTTTGAAAATCCAACAATTTTCCAAATCCAGAAGATCCAAAATGGCGACCAGCAGGAAAATTTGTTTAGTACTTGCCGACAATATATTACGTAACTTTATTTTAATACGTTAAAATTATCGATAACCCCTAAGCTTTAAACATAAAATACTGGTTACACCAGAATCTAACTGATGATGCAATGGACAATAATTTGTAAAAAAAAAAAAAAAATACACAAAAATAATAAAATGAATGGTTTATAACTATTGACATTTATCATTTTATATTATAAAAGTGATGAAGCATTCTTCCTCCGAGATAAATACAGGCTTAAAAGATTACTCCTACAAATACAGTAATATAAATATTTATTTAGCCCATACATAAATATCGGATAAAAATACTTAAAACTAAATATTATAATTTTAAGAAATACAACTACTCACAGAGCGTAAGACGCTTACAGTAAAGACCACGAAAGATTACCGTTGAGGGACGGCCTTGTTTACACCGAGACCTTGGATGTCGTTGTGCGATGTTATCACGTTCTTCCCACGCTTCTAACTGAATGCAACTGACTCAACGCATTTATAATTCTGGCAATGCCTCAACTGACGTGAAGTAGTTATTTGATAACGTCCAACTTTTTAAAAAAAGTACAAATTCGTACGTGCTCTAACTTCCTGAAATAACTGCACTTAAATATCGAAAGCTTCCGTGTTCTTTGGACACTGTTCTGAGACTATGTTTAACACCAAAAATCAACAAACAAATGTATGATTTAATGAAAACAGAATTAAACCATGTAAATACGTACGGTAACAATGAATTGTGCGTCTAACAAACAACATTACAATATGCCCCTGTTACACAGATTATAACCATTATAATTTACTTTGTCATTATCATTGTACTTAATTATTGAACGTTTCTCATTCAGAAGATTAAAGATTAGTTAAATCATTGGAAAAGTTTGATGGCAATGAATAAGTATACTTGTACGTTTGGTGGATTCTGTAAATATGTATTCCACATTATGTAGATTTAATAAATTGCATTTTGCTAAGTTAAATTTAATTATTTTAGTCTTAAATGGCTCCACCTCAGTAAAATCAAATATAATCAGGAGTTTTTATAACTAAAGGTAACAGAAATCAATGCAATAGTTAATTTTGTTTGTCAATATATTTTCAAGATTTTTACAGGAATTTCAATGGACGAATTATGAGTTTTTTTAACTTATCAGTTTTCAAAGATATGAATTTTTGCAAATTTGCTTCTAAAACCACATTTTTACTACTATAAATAAATTTAATTATTTAATAATAGGGTATAATTTTATTTTATAATGTAATACGGTTATACGAGAAATGAATCAAGGAACGTGACGGTTTGCTTACAGTAATTTTAATTTTGTAATCATCACTCTTGTAAAGATATCAGGTTCTCAAAGTCAGGAGTCTACTAAACAAATGTGATAGTAGGGCACGTATAGCCTCGAGCGGCAAGTACCAGGGTCGCTAGGAGTGTCCGAGACTACACCCGATTCCACATTCACCGTGCAGTACAGAGCGCCCATAAGCCATGTTATGCATACGACAGTCTCAGCGATAATAGGCAACTAAAAAACATCAACTCCCATTCAACAACTCATGGGACAATAAACATGATTTTCTCTGTAATGGTAGTAGCATCTCTATTCTCCCGTAAGACCTGTACTGCACGGTGAACGTGGAATCGAGCGTAGCAGATCACCAGCAGATATATGGCAACGCTGTTCGCCCATCCTATTGGCCGAATCGCAACGGTAATCTTTCGTAGTCTTTAATATAAACCCCACAACTGGGAGACGTTCGTGTGAAAACGTACATTTATTGTTATACAAATAAGTTAAATAGAGACATACATAGAGCCTAAGCTTAATGAAAACCCCTGAAACGAAATTGGAATGAAAGCTGGTTTTTTTCTTTCACGTTTTCCATCCGTTTTGCGGGAAGGAAGTTACCGCAACAACATTCCGGTGAAACGGAACACGGTCCTTCAGAGAGAAGAAAGGATTAGATACAACAGCTAGGCACTAGAATGTAGTAGTGTTGATGCCACCTGTCAGTTGCGTTCATACGTTTTCTTTATCTCGAAAGAATTTTATTTTTTTCTCGATCTTTTTTAAAGACAATGCGGTACTAACGGACAGACTGGGAGGTGACAAAACGGACAGTTCGAACAACCTATCCCTTCCCTTCCGGTTTTAGAAGAAAACGGAATCGTAACGCAATGGAAGGAAAAACAGATGGTGTAAACCTATACTAAGGCGAGGTCAAGAGCATTTGCTGCGTCTACGTGTTCGGTCCCAATTAGTTCGGAATAGCTGGACTCTACTGTATAAAACATTATGTTTTATCAAACCCACAGCCACGCAAAATGCTAAAATCGCATATAATTCAACATATCAGTTCTAGGGTTAATATGTACACTTTGAACGTCAATATCAAATAAATTTAATCATCACTCAACTTCCTTAAATAATTTTGCTTAGACCACTTGATCAGAACACTAGATTAGCTTCAATTACATTACAAATATCCTAACCTATACATCTTGACACTTTCAAATAGTTTACAGGTTCGTCAAAAAAACAAGCAAGCTAGTGTAAACAGAAGTCCGTTACTAAATTACAGTGTTAAATTGGACGACAAGTTCACTTTGTTTTACACCGCACAATTCGACAATCGACAGATGAACACCGATTAGACATTTCTCGTTCGTGTGTTACTAAATTTAATGCTAATCGACTAGTAATGTCTGTGTTAAATTGATTATGCTAAGTGCCTATCCAAACGCCTAAATAGCATTGCTAGTACAGAACAATTTAAACACGTAATAATATCAAGCGTTTACCCGTTTGAGTGTTGACGTACATACAAGAGAAATCCCAGAAAAATGGATTGTATTAAATGTACAATAAAGCACATTTAAAATACGACGAATTCGAGGGGGTAATGGGAATTGCGCTGCTGTGGGCGGAGCTTGTGTAGTACGCATTCCTGCCTCTAGGCATGTATAGTGCAGCTCGTCGTCAGTCAGTGTCATCGACCTGGTTTTTTTTTGTACATTTGTAGTGATAGTATTCGCTGGTGCTATTTTGTTTTGTTTTAGTTTTTTATAATGACGAGTGAACAAAGCGTGGCTGTGAAATTGAGCTTCCTGCTCGATAAAAACGCCGCTGACACTGTTTTAATGCTGAAAGCAGCTTACAAACGTGATGCTATGGGAAAAACTCAAGTTTACGAGTGGTTTGTTCGGTTTAAAAATGGCGACATTTAAAAAAACCTCTTTATGGACGTCCATCAACTGCCCGAACAGATGAAAATGTTCAGAACTCGTGCTCGCAGACTGTCGACAGACCATTGATCAATTGTCAGAGATTAGTAGGGTATCTGAGAGTTCGGTTCAGCGAATTTTAACCGAAGATTTGGAAATGAAAAGGGTCGCTGCCCAAGTTTGTGCCTCGGGTTCTGACTGAAAATAAAAAAGAACGTCAAGTTGAAACATGTTGTGTTTTCGTTTTCAACTTGAAATTGATCCAGATTTCCTGTCTAAGGTCATTACTGGTGATGAGTCGTGGTGCTATGGTTACGATCCCGAAACAAAGCAACAGTCAAGCGAATTGAAGACATCATTGTCACCCCGTCCAAACAAAGCTCATCAAATCAAAAATCATGACAATGCTCATTTGTTTTTTTTTTATGTGAGGGGGGGGGGGTAGTTTATTTAGAGTTTGTTCCACCAGGTCAGATCGTTAATTAAGCTTTAAGAAGATTGCACAACAGTGTTGGACAAAAAGATCCGATTTGTGACGGACAGGGGACTGGATTTTCCCCCACGACAATGCACCTGCGCACACTGCCATCTCTGTTCGCCTGCTTTGGCAAAAAATGGCATGGTTCGGTAGCACCAAGCAGCTTACACCTGACTTGACTCCGTGTGATTTTTTCATATTTCCACGCATGAAAAAGGGTATGAAAGGACTCAGATTTGAGAACGTTGATGAAGTAAAGAAAAAAATGAGGGAGGGAGGAACTGTCAGCCATCACTGAGGATGAGTACAAAGATGTTTTGAACAGTGGAAGCACCGCTGGGACAAATGTATCAATTGTAATGGAGAGTACTTTGAAGGGGATAAGGTTGTTTTGTAAAAATTTTTGAAAATATATATAACTTTTTTTGGGTAACAACTCGTATATCCGCCAAGTGTAGCAAGTTCAAAAACGGGGTAGATGGTTAAATAAGCAAATGACCATTTCAAATCACAGGAATAAATTTAATTGACAAAACTTCTAATGTATGGCAGATAAAATCACTTTAAATGTTTTCTGAAGATTTCATACTGCTAACTAAACAGCTGACAGCAATGATCGCTAATGTGTGTATTTGGTACCTGGTCACAGTAACTGACATCGCTACAGCGCTGTAGACGAATACATCCGTCGCCACCAACTGAGTTTTATTTACTAACTTCTATTCGATGTTCTCTCTCTGAGTAATAGAGTAATTTTAAAATTTTGTTTTATTGTTGTCATTTTATTTTCAGTGATAATATACTTGGTACCTTTCAAACAGAATCTTTTACCCTTGTTTGATTAGACTTAGATAAATTCAAGTTCAGTCATTTTTTTGTTTGTTTAGTGTTATATAAAGAAAATGTTAAAAAACTCTATTTTTTTATTCTTTTGTTTACCTTGAACAAGTTATACAGTTGAACTTGGTTATAGCATTAACGAAGGGACCGAACGAACGTTGACGCTATGTCCGAGAGACGTTATAAAGATGTAAAAACAGGAAATCATATTTTTGTTAGCTTAAGTGAAACGACAAACAACTATATAGGGTGTATCAGAGCGGGTGGCCGGCTTGTATAGCATTGAAACGAGAATATCAACCCCCCACCCCCTAAAATACCCTTTTGGGGCATTTTAGAGGGTTGAAAACATTTTTCCTGAATTCATTAAGGTCGAAATAGGGGGTTATCAGTCTAAATGTCTAAGTATTCTCGTTTAAATGCTATACAAGCCGGCAACCCGCTCTGATACACCCTGTATAGTATTACTATTATTGGCAACATTATTCATGAAATTTATTAAAAAGAAAAACACTACTTTTCTTTTAATGTACAGTAGGGTCCCGATAATTCGAGCTAATTGGAGCTGAGGTCACCTGCAATTTTAAATTAGGTAACATTTTTAAATGTGTAAAGTTTTAATGAGTAAAAAATCAGGTTAAACATTTAAATACGTATTCTTTGTTACAGTATTAACAAACTGTAGCATTACAGTAAGTTGACTCACGTATACACAATGCAAGCGCCAATGGAACTGTGTGGGGGGACGACTGTCTGATCACAATTACGTAAAGGTCTCGCCAGGCTGTTCGATTGAGTGGTTTATCCTGCGCTTTTCCCAGCACTTTCCCAGCAAGGTCATGGGTTCAGCTACACACAGCACACAACTGACACTTCACAGGGTGTCAATTGTTCTTTAGGAGGGGTGGGAGAGTTAGCACTGTTGCTCTACCGACTTTGACGGGACTCGCCGGAGATTACATTTTACGTGTATTATAAACAGGGGTTTATATATAATAACGTAAAAGATAACGATATGACCGGACTTAAATAAATGACGCTATGTCCGAGTTTTCGCATTAGTCGAGGCTGTTGGACCAAGTTCGACTGTATATAATTTTTAGAAAAACTTTATGAAAAGATATTTCATTATATTTATGTTCGGGTTTCTTGATTTAAATACTCCTAAGTGTTGAAGGTCAAAAACACAACCTAAGTGTTAAATGCAAATATTTTTTTTAAGATGGACATAATATTTTAAGAATTTAGACTAAATAACATTTTCCAGGACCACCTTAAAAATCTATTAAGGAATCAAACAGGTCAAATCTCAAAGCCGAGAGGTCTGGTTTTCGAACTTAAACAAGGTTTTTCTACATTTGAATCAGCCCGTCACACGGGTTAATAAATACCAGAGTACATATTATATTTAGAGTTCACACTGCAATCAAGAATTTAAAAGTTGACAGTGGGTGGAATTTTTTTTAGAGTAGGCCTACCACAAACCTCCAATGAATATTTAAATAATTACATTAACAAAATATAATTTTATTTGTGATAATACGCAATCATAGATTTAAAAAATACCAAACTTTACGCACAACTGTTTTACGCCCACCAAAAAACATACATCTTCAATTTAATTTACTGTATTACAATACAAACGCCATGGCTAGCTAGATATCGGACACCGTCTTTGTTCTACTCACCATCGGATAGTTTTGTTGTGCAGGCGAAGGACTCTTAGCTCCGCCCAGTCTAATAGGGCTACCTCCAGGATGTTTAGCGAAATAGTCGTTGATCTTCTTAGAATCTAACGGCAGTCTTTGACCAGCCTTCGCGCAGGTCGGCGTTAATCCACCGCTACCCACGCCTCCGTCGTCTGCGACTTTCCTCTTACGCTTTCTTTCTGAAGATGGCCGCGCCAGTTTTTCAGGTGTACTGCAGTCTTGCTCCTTATCACTAGAGCCTGGAAATATCATTTGAAATTAGAACAGGTGGTACAACACTAAAACACAATACATCCTATCTAATGGATACTTTTAGAACTAACAGTACGTAAGTTATCCGGCTATGTTTGAATATCAAACTGGTTCAGGCCAGGCAGGTGCGCTGAGCCCCGCAAAAACAAAATTTTAGTTTCCCAAAGGAATTAATAAAGAAAGTTTTTATAAACACACCTGCTGCTATAATTTATTTTCTAATTTTATTTAACAGTTAGGCCCTAAGTATTATTAATAATACTAGTAAGCACACGTGAAAAATCTCAGGCAGATTAATTATAGACAATTAGAAATACATAATTTATTCAAAATACTATTTAAAAACAACATACTTTATCTAGGCATACCTAACTATGCTGGCGGGGATTCTTAATTCGGTAAATGTGTACAAATTATAAGGATTACAAAACTGTAGGCCTATTTGTTAAAAATGTGTATTTATATAAGTTATTATATATTTAAAGAAAGATAAAAATATTATTTTTAATTGGTTTTTATTTATCTTTTATTGGTTTTCATATTGATAAATCAAATGATTTAGAAGTTATTAATATTATAATGAAGAAATTAATAATTGAATATGTTTTTATGTTATACGAAGATGTATGAAAGTTTCCGAAGTCAAACTCTTCTTTACATTTGTATAAACGAATATTTTTATGATAAAAGGGTGTATTTATATAAAGTTAATAACCTCAAAGCCAATATTGTAACATATTGTAGCATACATTAGTTCTATAACTCATATTTAAAAATATCAACTTCATAAGAAATTTTAATGATTGAAGTTGTAAACATAACCCCAACATATAATCTACGCTGGGTTCGTAGTATTAAAGTTGATGGGTGAAATCAGCTGTTATATTATATGTTACAGGCGTACACTCGCTTTTATAGGAATTGGAGTTGATATCATGTTTTCTCTTGTTAGCTACGTTTCATACTGCGTTTACGTGATATATAGGCTAGTCCTAATTATAGTGGGTGGGAGAGGTGCTAAATTGAGGGGCCTTGCAGTAAAAGATTGCACCCAGGTTGCACAAGCTAACATCTCTCAATGTTTTCCCACTTGTTAATGATTTGAACGTTCGATGGAACAGAAAACGATTTTGGAGACCCAGTTTTCAAATTACAACCATTTCTGTGCTGCTAAAAAGTAAAAAAAAAGAACAGATTTATTTTTTCAAATTGTCTTAACATTTTCCGCAACAATGTGTCAATAGCGAAGTAGTTATATTACCAAAACACTAGTTTGATTTGAATTCAGCATTATTTCTAAAAAAAACTAGTTATTTACGAGTTGTCATTTGACGATTTGTTTTTGATTATTTGTGTTAAGAAAAAAAAGCTCCTGACAGACCACCAATGCCTGAATCAACTTTGTATTCTCTGAAGGTGAGGTTTCCATGAAGGCTTGCAATCATTGGAAGCCAATTGGCACATCGATCAATTGTCCGCAGGAGTAGAATGCCGACAGAGCTATACTAGCCTAACAAAATGATAAGTCTTGTAATTATATACAAGAGCACACGCTAACAAACAGTTACTAAGAGTTTGAAATAATGACAAAGCGTTCAACTGTATGGTTTAAAATCCCTTCTCAGTATTATTGTTTATTAGTCACTTTCTAGATAAAATGTGATAATTTCCATCTTTAATTTAGTTAATTGTATTGAAATAAATAACCTTCGAGATAACCTATAATGATTACTACAATTATTATTAATCATCGGACGATTTACAACAACGAAACTAACATAAAATAATTCTTGACATTCTGATGTGGGGGTAGTAAGCAGTTTTTGTACTCTTTAAAAATAGCTTTGAAGAAAAGAAAATTTCAAAGATCTGCCGTAAGTTTTAAGTAATACCAGTATGCATACCGTCTGACACTGGAGTCCGTTCCATGAACAAACTCCAAACAGAGTTAAAAAGAAACCATAGAAGGAAGCACAAATTAAAGCGGTTGCTGGAGTACAATGCTTTCTACGCCAGGGGGGGGGGGGGGAGTTTCTTGACGCCACAATATAGCCTATTATTTTATAAATGAATACTCAACACATTTAAATTAATTGTACTGGCTAAGGTCATATCTATGGATGGAAAAATGAAGCATAATCTGTAATACTTACACAAAACCAAGGCTGTATGGAAATATTTTGGGGGGGGGCAAGGAGGAGGGGTCTGGCCAGAACCGGGGTTTTGAATATAAACTCTTTTAACACGTTCACTGCTAAGGACGCACATGAGAAGCGGCCGACGCATAGTGCATTGCACGCCAACCCTATATTGGGATTAATTTCAATACACAATGCATTGCGTGCTTGGCACGCCAACCCCAGTATTGGGAGTATTTTCAATACACAATGCATTGCGTGTTTTGTTACAGTAAAGTATTTTTGTTGAACCTTCATAGTTTTCTTATTTAGAAGATTAGATCAAGCTCACAAGAGAGTAAGGCTGTAACCTACTGCATCCATGTGTATTGTACGTTGTAGTTTAACCAAGTAAATCTAAATATCAGTATGCATGCAATACAAAATGATGTAAAATACAGGATGTTCTTTGATCCTCTGTTGTGTTGTCTATTTTATAATTTAATTTGCACTTTTTAAACCTATTATTAATTTTTACTACTAAATTTTGGGATTTTTGGGAGGGGGGGGGTTTGACCCCCTAAACCCTCCCACTGGCTACGGCCTTGCACAAAACCCATCATACAAAACTTCATACAAAACTCAGATACTTTGGGGTCATTTTTACAACTTCAATCATTACAATTTCTAGTAAAATAGATTTTTTTTTAAATATAAGTTATAGAACTACTATATGCTATAAAACGTTATAAGATTTGCTTTGAGGTTATAAAGTGTATACAAATACAACCTATTATCATAAATAAATTTAGTGTATACGAATTTAAAGATGATAATACCTATTCGTTTGGATTCGGAAACATTCATACATCTTCGTATAACATGTAAACATATTCGATTATTAATTTCTCCACTATAATATTAATGACTTCTAAATTATTTGATCCATCAATATGAAATAAAAATCAATTAAAAGGTAATATTTGTATCTTTCTTTAAATATATAATAACCTATTTAAATACAAAATTTTAACAAATAGGCCTACAGTCTTGTAATCCTTATAATCGTAGACATTTACCGAGTTAAAAATCCCCGTCAACATAATTAGTTAGGCCTAGATAAAATCTGTTGTTTTTAAATAGTATTTTTTAAATGATGTATTTCTAATGTGTATCTAATTAATCTGCCTATGATTTTTCACGGGGGGCATACTAGCAATTTTATAAATATAAGTTTTATTGAAATATTGTAATTTTAATATTTAACAAGATGAAATGATGGAACACTTTTTCGAGACTTCAGCTCGTTTTTTTAAATATTCAAAAAAATATGACATTTTTGTCATGCTCAAAAACTTTTCAACTCTCCGCAATAGAATTACGAAGATTTTGGCACCATCAGAAGTTTTCTACGACGTCTGTGAGTGCACATGTCGTGTTCATGTACAGACACAAGGACACAAAATTTCGTATAGCTTTATCATGTTGAGAGACCTTGAAAACGCTGAGAAAAGTCAGAAAAAGTGGGGGTAAAATTTGTAGAATTTTTGCAAGATTTCAATACTTTGGCATTTTAATGCGAGCCAAAGTAAAATTAATTTTAAGAAGCATTAAGTTGTAAAAAGGGAAAACTGTATATTTTGTTAAATTATTAACAATATTTCTATATGACCTGCCTTATAGAAATGTAACATTTATTAAACAAGGATGAATAAAGATTGATAGAATGAATAAAAACAGAACTAAAAAAAAAAATATATGTATATATAGGCATGAAAATCTACATTATTACGTTTGACATAGGAAAATCTACATTATTACTTTTGACATAGGTTAATCGACATAAAGATGACATCAGAAAGAAATGAAAAGACGGTATTTTATAACTACAGAACTCTAATACAAATTTTCAACAGCAATTTTTATAGAATTTTTATATAATTAATTTCTTGTTAAAAAAAATCAAACACATTTTTTACCTGACTGTTTAAAAATGACTGCATTTAAACTTTTTTAATCTATATCACTGAGAAATTATCTACTTTACAAACAGTATTTTGCTGACCGAGATCGGATCTTTATTATTTCGAAGCGTTATTAAATTGTAAAATACTAAAGTATGCTAGATATTCAAAAATATAACCTTAATCAGAAATATTCAGCTGTTTTGTATACTGGTATGTGGCTATGGTAACAACTAACTACAACATAATGCTCTAATAATAACAGTTGTTAAAGAAAACAGCTGATAACTGTACCAACACTGAAAATCTTTCATCAGCTGAGGTTCTAAGATTTTTAAATGAACTATACACATAAATAAAATTTAAATGTCTGACTGTGGTTTCAAAATATAAGCTTTTTTCTAAGCTCATATGGTTCACACATTACCAAAACCTAAACACATATTTATACATTTTTTGTCTGTCTGTTTC
>JAGFPH010000870.1:234921-252684 GCA_018207615.1 Philaenus spumarius
TTTTTTTCTATATTCCAGTTGAGCGACTTTTTTTTGCTAAATTCCAGATGTGCGCTATTTTAGCTAAATTTTAGTTGAGCGCCATTTTCCATGATATTCCAGTTGTGCTCTTTTTCCGCTGAATTCCAGTTGTGCGCTTTTTTCGAGTATTCCCATTCTAGTACGAACAATCTCAACAAATTTTACTTTCTGTCAAAAGACGTGTTTCTGGTTGTTGGATTTCTTGGCTAACGAACTCGTCCGAGATACTTGGAAAACCAACGTGTGTACCAAATCGGACGTAAAATGCGACCGATATTACATAATTTTTAATTACAGCCCCCCCGGGTATACCCCGCACATCTCTGGTTTATTTCTACTGAAATAGGCTAATAGTAAACATCATCCTACAACTAATAGAACCGTGTTTCCAGATCTCGCCGACAGACAGCACTGAGTAGACAAAACTTTCCACGTTATTGACGGAAAGAGATCCGACAACACAAAGCCGGAAGTTAATCCGACCGCAGTAGGTGACGCTGGCGATACTACCGGTGGCTCCACCAAATACATCTTTAACATTAAAACATTCTGAAATTTAATAATAATCAATCATAGGAATATTCGTAAGCAGGCATTCAAAAGCAAATCAGAATGAGACAACATTTTTCGGTAATTAACCCAGGTATATTTCGAGTCCATTTATTGCAAATGTTTTAGCTAAACACTAAACAAATTTATTCGCCCTTTGTGGTAAGGGTTGCAGTTATAAACAAGTGACACACTAAAATTAGTGTCGGTTAAAAACCGTCACTCGAGCGGCCATCTACACTAATCAGTAAATCGAAATGTGTTATTATTAAATGTTATATTAAATATGTCATATTCTACTCGGGTTATTCTGAAGATTAATTTGGTACCTTAATTTTGCGTCTTTTTTTAAAATGGACCACCATTGGTAACTTGTAAACTATAAATCTAATAGCAAACTTGAAATGAGAAACCTTTCCTTGTTTTTTGAGATATTAAATATACGCAGTTAAGATATTTGTAAATATTTTACCACCTTACTCAGCTGTGATCAGAAATTGTGTTATCAGCTTCTAGGCGTTAATTCGAGTATCCATTAACTTACAGAAACACGAAGTGATTAAATTTTGTTCGTAATTTAAAAAATACAGCTTTTTAGCGAATTACTATAGAGGGATGAGCTATTGCAGTGACCCTTATGGTGAGACCTAAGGCCCGTAGTCGATGAGCACCGGTCATGGTCCACTGAACACGTTTTGGGGTGTCATTAGAAATTTTACATACGTATATAGGGTGATTGATATAAGTGTGAAAGCTGTTTCTCTTGAAATCTATGAGAGCTATTAAAAAAAGTTAAATAGGAACTCTCCTGGACTTTTAGTTCTGTTTAATTTGGTGGCTGAAATTTTTATCTTAAAAACCAACTTTCGGATTTCTTATGGAACACCATATATTTTATGATCATTTCGGATTCTACAAGTTATTAAGACTTTTTGGTTCTTGGTGTATTTTTTTTTTACAATCAGGGTACGTTTACAATCAGGGTCACATCTGTAACCCTCTGGTTTCCGCCTTCATGAAACTATCCTATATGTGCTAGCGGAATAATGAAACGCACGTAAATTCAATGCTAGTAGTGTACAGCTCTGCCACTTGGAGAGCTGCGGTCAACTCGTACATTTGTTCTCTCCTGCGAAACCCCAAACCTCCTGCGTTCTGAGAAATCCCCAAACCTAAGAATGTTCAACAAATTTGATAACGCGTAGAAAGATCAGAAAATAACGCTTCCCGAGTTATCATCGCAAAAACACCGGGGAACCGTCTCCAGCTCGACCCCGTGTTGGCTCAACTCGGCCTCATGTTTGTCATCATTTCTCTCAATACACTGCTGTGAATCCCAATTTGTATTACTTTGATAATATACTACTAGGGGAAACAACTGCGTGCTCCGCACGCCTACCCCGTTGGAACTTTCTATTCACATAATCATGTTATGTTTTCTTTATAATAAAGGTGTAAAATTAATAATAATCCCAAAGCTAAGACGGTAAATAATGTTAACGTTCAAATTAAATTATTTCGTATATTTTATAACAGCAGTTATAATAATAAAGGTTAAGGGTCTGCTGTAGTGGCGGCTATCTTGGATTTTTATTCCATAAGAGCAATGTTAAATTTCAAACCATTTATTTCGTTTATTTTTTATCATAAAATTGTTTGCAAGGTCTCATTTTAAGCACAGTCACGATACGCATCCGTCTTGCAATTTACATTTTTTTTAAAATGCTTTTGATTTTGACATTTTGTAAGTACAAAGTTTGAATTTTTTTCCTAACACAATAAGAAATTAATAACGAAAAATAATTTGCAAGAAGGATCCGAAATTTTATAAAGAATATTCAGTTTTTTTTTTCAACACTCAATTACAAAAGATAGACTTATAAAATGGTTTGAAATGAGGCAATGTCAGCGCAAGAAATTGCACTGTTCAGATAGGAATATAGTGAGAGGCGTTTGCGTTCCGGTGGATTTCTCGTTTACTGGAGCAGACCCTTAAATGAACCAGCAAGGCTCTGTTCTACAGTTTAATTCAGTCCTACCCCGTTAGAACCTTCTATACAATCCATGTTATGTTTTTTTTACAATAAAGTTTTACTATTAATAATAACCCCAAAGATAAGGTGGTAAATAATGTTAAATGTTACAACCAAATTATTTCGTAAATTTTACAACAGCAGTTATAATAAAGGTTTATAACAGCAGTCATAATAAAGGTTAAAAGAACCAGCAATGCTCGGGTCTACACTAAAAACCTAACCTAAAAGTTAGAAATTCAAATAATTGCTTCAAAGTTTGAAACAGCTGTTTTATCTGTTATTTTATTCAATCGGTTGCTATGGTAATGAATGTAAATACAATCGAGAAATATGTGTTTTTTCGTCATTCTAGGCCTAACCTAAGATGTAATTAAAAATGTTTTTATCAAAATGAATTCCAGCCTATGTTAATCAGGGATAGTGAAGCTTTTTATTAGCAATTTTTTTTCAATCGGTTCAGTAGTTCCAGAGATTGATTGCCCCCTACATTCAAACAAACAAATAATTTCACCTCTTCATAATATTAGTTTAGAAAAAAAAAACATTAGTTTTTATTGTAGATTACATTTAAATTATAACCCTAACTTTATTTAGACCATTGCAACACTCATATGAATTTCTTCCATCACCAAGAAAACTACTTTCAGCCAGAATTATTAAAATGTATCAGTTATCCTTGACTCCATGATAAAATGTGATACAAAGTTTGTCTTGTCTTTAAATCGTCTACATGTTTTGTAATCATAACATTTTCCCCGTAAAATCTTTAGTTTTAAAAAGATATTCAACTTTGAACCGCCATCTTGATAGCGGTTGAAAACAAATGGGTTTGTACATTTTTGTGTAAACCAATGTAATAAACTTTCATGCTGAATTTCATGAATTTCTCTTAAGGGTCTGCTGTAGTGGCAGCCATCTTAGATCTTTATCCCATAAGAGCAACGTTAAATTTCAAACCGTTTATTTTTTATCATAAAATTGTTTGCAAGGTCTCATTTTAACCACAGTCGCAATACCCCATCCGTTCAAATTTTTTTAAATGCCGTTCATTTCTCACGAAATTAACAGTTTTTAGTACCAAGTTTGAAACTTTTTCCTTACAAAAAAAAAAAAAAATTACAATTAAAAGTGATTTGCAAGCCGGATCCGCAGTTTTATAAAGAATATTCAGTTTTTTCCCAGCACTCATTATGAAAGATGAATTTATAAAATGGTTTTAAATGAGGCAATGCCAAAGCGCTTAGCTGCAGAAATTACACTGTTTAGATAAGGCCATAGGGTGAAGCGCTGGTAGCTTTTTGTTTACTGGAGCAGACCCTTAAGGGGAGGATACCCTGTCCACCATATTGAATCTGACTCCCGTAAGAGCAATGCTACAGAATAAGTAATTTTTTTCCGTCAATTCGTGAAATAAATTAAAAAATTTGGTTTCATTTTGAAGTACTGTCATATGCGGATGTTGTGGCTGAATACATAAAAAAAAGTTTTATTCTTTTCATAAACGTATGATATAAATAGTAGAAAATAGTAAAGTTTATTAATTTTTTACTCAGTTGCAAAAAGAGATATTGCAAAAAAAAACCTTAGCAATCAACACTCACAATCACATATATTATTTCTCAAGGCCATTTGTTTTGTCGGTACGCCATAACTTCCTTAATACATCATCAAAATATCAAATTACATAAATGAGGCATCATTTTGAAGCTTTCCTTAACCGCTACACCGGAAAAATATACAAAATACAATTATACGGAAAAAAATATAATAATAAAGAATCCGAAAGTAACAGTGATATAAGATCTAGTAAGTTGTAGGGATATTTTCCTGGCATTGGCAACACTGATGATAACAATACACAGCTGGAGAGCTGCCGTTACGCCACTACATTGTTATTTTTAATTAATTGTAAGCGTGGTTATAAACAGCATTGTGGATACACCTATTTGTTGTTGTTTACCTTCTGCAAGTTGGTAAGTTGTTTAAAAATATATAATAACAATAACAAAATTATTTCTCTTTAACATGGATTTAAAATAATAAAACACTGTTAGTAAGTTAGAATGCGAATGCTTCGCACGGGTCAGCTAGTCTATTTTACTTCAAGAAAAAAAAAACAGCTTTCGTTTTTTGACGAAAATATCACCAAAATATGCTTAATAGTGAAGGTATGGTTAGGTCATTTTAAGATTGAAATTGTTTGCCAACTTCGCCGTTTTGAATGTAGGGAGCCGAGCCTTAAGTGACAATATTGACAGTACTTCAAAATAAAACAACATTTTAAAATTTATTCCACGAATTAACGGGAATCAGATTCAATTTGGCGGACAGATTATCTTGCCCTTAACCCTTTGAGGACCAAGAAGTGATAAAATTTGAAAAAACTAAATATTTCTTTATTTTTGTGATTAACTAAGGTTAACTAAGGTAAAAAATATTTTTTTATTTTTTTTACTGGTTTTTTTTTTAGTAATTATATATATATATATATACATATATAAATACCTTAGTAAAATTACGCAAAACAGCCCCACCCGGAGACCAGATATCTAGTCATATCCCTTCAGCTTGGAAGCGAGCCAACCACCGTTTGCTTTACTTCCGCCCTCCTACCCTCAAACCACAGATATGATTACACTAGACTACGGCTTCATGAAATAAAAATGACAAATTAACAAAACTTCAGTTACTTTACTATCGGTATAAATATTCCGTGTAAAGTAAAAGATAGTTTGTCAGCACCATCTAGGAGCGGTTATATAAAGTTTGCTTGGTTGCTCTTAAGTTTTAATCTGTCTAATTTGTATGTGTGAGAGGTTTATAATAATAACTTAGATCAGTTCTTATTAAGTTAAGTAATTAATTTAAAGCAATATGCTAAACTTTTAATACAAAATACTGACAAATGAAATACTAGAACATGTTTTAAAAAATTGGGGAAATCACACCATATAAATTATTGTCAATTGAAAGCAAGCACTAGCCAAGCAAGTCCTGCTTTCTGGTGGCATTTGTTGAAACTAGGTGTAGACCTGATGTTTTACGTACCTGCAATGGTACTCTAAAGTACCTCCATGGCTCAACTTGTAGATAAAGCCACTGTTACCTTTTATAAAAGCAGTTAAATTGGGTGGTACTTAAAAGTACCGTCGGGCAACAAAGGGTTAAACCGTTTATGAGAGATATTTTTCAAAAACACATAAGTTACAGACGGACAACTTCCATACTAAGCAAGATAGGACACATCTGTTATATTGCACTAGAGTCTCCGTTGCCCGCTCGGTGAAGCCAATGCAAACACATTATTGTATACGCTGATATTTTCACGGAAATGATGACCGACCGGTGACCCATTCATAGCTAATGTAAGACACAGATCGGAATAGACACTACCATCCAAAATAATTCTAATTGCGGCATGCGTTGTAATTTCACCATTAATATTTAAATAATCAACATATCCAACTAACTGTGATATTACCAACTGAAGTAAACAATATAATACGTAACACCAGATGTTCGACTTACAATACAGTAATCCCTTTGTTTGCATTTACCTAATGCAAACAAAAAAACTGTTACATAAAACTTTAAACTGTAAAAACAACCGTGAAGAATAATTATCTGATTCTAAATTTGCCAAATTGGTTGCAAAAAACGTGTTTTGGTTAATTTGTTTTATCAAAATCACCTACATTATTTATTATACGTAACAACGGATGTACGAATTGAATTATATAATTAGTACTGCGTTTGCTTATAGTTTGTTAATCGAACCTAAACAACAGCTGTTGTTTATGGAGAATAACAAACTCATTCTAAATTTGCTAAATTGGTTGTCATGGTAATGAATGTAAACAATTATGCGTTGCTAAGCTTTTGATCCGAACAGCTCTTTTGTCCTGATTTTCTCTATTTTTACGCTTTAAAATTAACATTTTGCAAAATCCTTTCTTACTGTGCGTCTGTGGCCCCGTAAGATTAAACCATTAAATTTTCGTATTTGTTTTTTTAAGAAGTTTTTGCTCCGCGTTGATTCTACGTCAGTCACTCAGGACAACGCCTCTTGTATTTTATAGATTACTAGCTGGCCCGATCCGGCTTTGCACGGAGAGACAAATCAAAGTTAAATACGGTTTTTTTTTAGAAACTTTGACAACCTCCAAACCTCCCCTAAAATTTCGAAAACCTTTCTTAGCGAGCACCTAGGGCCCTAGAGGAAGCTACATACCAAATTTCATTCCAATCCGATCGGTGATTTTTTTAGTAACTTTGATCCTCCCATATCTCCCCTAAAATTTCAAAATTTGGAAAACTTTTCTTAGCAAGCACCTAGCAAGGTCTCTAGATAGGAAAGTTTACCTCATAGTCATGTAAACAAACTCATACCCCTCGACCCGTTCCCTGTCCAGTGACGTCATCTATAGTATAAAAACACCGCGCTACCATTAAAGATGTATGTTTCGTCGTACAAATCACCTCATTTTTTAAAAAATAGATGTATTAAACTATTTTTGGGGTTGCAGTTTTTTTAAATGATACTTAAGTTACACATTTCAACATTTGTAATTGTAAGAATATATCTTAACCTTTTCAAAAACATTATGTTTATGTCATTAATTTGCAATTTACAATAATAATAAAAGTATAATCATACAAATTTTAATTTATATTTTTACTGACTAAAATTTAAAATAAAAAGCTATCTTGGTAATACATTTTAAATCATATAACTAAAAAGCAGTCATTAAAATTGTATTTAATATTTTTTACAGAATAAAAAAGAAAAAAATGCAATCACGATAATACATTTTAATCTATACAATAAAAAATAAATGCTATTCGTTGGTAAGCATCACTTGAGAACGGCTGGACCGATTTTGCTATTTTTTGTTTTAAAATGTTCGTAATAGTCCGAATTAGGTTTTTATGAAAAGACATTTTTGTGTGGGGTAACGTAAATACAGTGTGGGGTAACGTTTTAACTTATTTTTTTAAACTAAATGTAACAAATAAAAACTAATGTTTAACTTTAATTTTCTTTCAATTCGTGTGTTCTGTCCGGACGAGCCGAAGACGCGAAAAAGTGTTGAAATGGGGTTGCTACCCCTATAAAATAAATACAAATCAAATTATTATGTAATATTAAGGTATTTTTAAGAGAATACAAAACTATTTGCAATTTGATTATTAAGTCAGTGGGATAACTACCCTTAAAATTAAATTAAGCAATAGGGAAGCATTACGGGTCGACTAGTTTGTAATAATAAATAAAAATACGATCTAACAAATTTTAATTTATATTTTTTTAAATACTAAAATGAGAAATATTTAGCATGGTAACTACTTATTTGCTAATTTTGCTTGTTTTGCTTTTGCATAATAATATTTGCAAGTTGCAACCGCACAAATGGAACCACCTTTAGGTTTATTTATTGATTTTCTATCCATTGTAGGCCTAAATAATTTCTTCTACCTACACTTCTAAAACACTTTATATACACTAATTTAAAAATAGTTTAGGTTTAAACAAAAAAGACAAGCCGTCAAACATTCACAAATAATGAGTAACGCGTATAAACGTAAACGACAGAGCTTTGATCACTGTCTAGGTATACTAATAACTACGTCACAGCCCCCACTCCACTTTTTTTTTGATATTTCCCGAATGAGGTAACCTTTCCTATCTAGAGACCTTGAGCACCTAGGGCCCTAGAGGAAGCTACATACCAAATTTCCTTCCAACCCGTCCGGTGTTTTTTTTTAGTAACTTTGACCCCCCCCCCCCCATACCTAGCCTAAAATTTCGAAATTTTGAAAACCTTTCTTAACGAGCACCTAGGGCCCTGATGAAGCTACATACCAAATTCCATTCCAATCCGTTCGGTGGTTTTTTTCAGTAACTTTGAACCCCCCAAACCCCCTATAAAATTTAGAATTTTTGAAAACCTTTCTTAGCGAGCATCTAGGGCCCTAGAGGAAGCTAGATACCAAATTTCATTAAAATCCGTTCGGTGGTTTTTGAGATTTCGTGATGAGTCGGTGTATGAACCACTGTGTTTGGATTATATATAGATTAGTTTTGATGGTTTGAATAACATGGTAAAGTTTGCTACAAATAATGGTCACGAGGCATCTTGTAAGTTCGTATTCGCACTGTGGATAGTTTTAAGTTTTAAATTTCGTATTTCCTTATAGCCCAGTCGGTATAGGTTTCAACTACCAGTAATTTGCAATACGGCTGAATTTTTTTTTATAAGTACATTAAAGTATGTAGATTAACAAAAAAAAAAAGTTTACCAGTCTATCGATTTCCCAAAGTCGAAAAAAAAATCGATTATCATTTTTTTTTTCGATTATCCTTAATATTTCGAGCTGGGATGAAGATAGAGGAAAATAAAAAATACCACCGTGTAGGGGAGGTATTTTTCAACAAAAAAGGTCATATGTATTTATTTCGTCCGAGCAATGGATTGTCTGGAAAAAATTCGATAATGCAGGTTTGTATTTTGCAGCCGGAGAAATCACTAAAAGGGGACATCTTATTCATATATGAAGCGTTGGCTCATTCTAAATTGGCCGAATTTTAATATATCGAATTGAAACTTGACATAGGAGTTAAAATATATATTTTAAACATTTATGCTTAGTCTCAGCTTGTTATCTTGAAAATGACCCGATCTAGGAGTCGATTTCGACCACGGTAACTAGAACAAGACGGTATGTGTCACGCGCAGGTCGTTGGTGGCTATGACGTCACTGCCACCGAAGCGCCCGGCATCTCTACAGCGATTCGATTTCGCCAGTGACAAACTTCTTAAAAACATTACCCTACACGACTATTGGGTAAACGGAAAATATACAATCTTTCATGGGATTACATATACACTCTAGGGAATCTAGAGGTGCAATTTTTTGTATAGCAAAATCTTTTTTATCGACAGTAAGTCATAGTTATCTATATATATATAAATGAATTGCTGTTCGTTAGTCTCGCTAAAACTCGAGAACGGCTGGACCGATTTGGCTGATTTTGGTCTTAAAATGTTTGCAGTAGTTCATAGAAGGTTTATACGTAAAGAAAAATTTGAAGAGTTTCCCGAAAAAGTTTCAAATTTGGAAGAAACTCAACCGCCTTTACTGTATGAACTCAAAACCATAGCTTAAAAAAACAGCTGTTCGTATAAAAAGCTTAGCAACACGTTATGTTTGTTTACAATCATTACCATAGCAACATTACTTAGCAAATTTATAATCACTTTAATACTCTTCAAAACTAACAGCTTTTTAAGGTTAGCTTGAAAAACTATAAACAAACACAAGGAAAAATCAATGAAAAATGCTTACAGAATTATAAGTCAACTCAAACATTGGTTATTAAATACCTATCTATATAGGCCTACTTAGAGATATGCTGTTTAAAATATTGTTTATATAAAATATATCATAACTATGAATTTTTTAATACTTTTCAAAATATATTTTCGCTATCAATAATAATAATAACAAGCAAATTATTTGACACCATGCATAACCATAAACATACACGAGTTTAAACATATTATATTGAAAACTAAACAAACAATCTGAATTAAACTAAATGCCATTAAAATATCACATTCGTAGCTTTATTTTGATATATAATTGCATATTTAAATACTAAACAATATCTTATACTAATTAGGCCTATACATTTAAAATTACAAACTCTATTTGAACCAGTTTGTTACATCCTAAATTAACGCGGATGTTACAAAGTGATTCAAATATCTTTTCTACGACCCCCAGCTAATTTAACCCTCGCTAAGAAAGAGTTAAATAAAATTCGAAATTTTAGGGCGGTTTGGGGGGGGGGGTCAAAGTTACTAAAAATCCCTATAAGAACGAATTGGAATGAAATTTGGTACGTAGCTTCCTTTTAGGCTGTAGGTGCTCGCAACATTGTCAATGAAATTAAGTGAAAGTCAAAATTAGTAAAAACTATAAATTAAAACGACACATTTGTGTAAAAATTACACATAACTAAGCCAGCAAATCGTTGTTTGCGTAAATAGTTCGTGTAAGTCAATCTGCTTCTGCTAGGCGGGAAGCATGAGACGGTGGCAGTGACGTCATCTAAAAGCTCAGAGTTACTGCGCAGCTGTCTCGTGACACATACCGTGTAGTTCTAGTTACCGTGATTTCGACTATCGATTTTAGGAGTACCGGACTCACGAACTAATTTCAATCTATTCCAGTTTCGTCAATTTGTGGAATATCAACATCAAATTTGTTTTACAAGTTGAGTACACCAGTATAAATATTCTTTGTAAGTATGAACGATTTTTTTCATGTTATTTTTAAAAACAAGGCGCTTGAAAATGGTCTTCTGTTTTACCTATAACACCTTTGGATTCAACGACTCTATTTTCTACATTTTTTAACATATCGATTTAAAAATTGGTACAGAAGTTAAAAACACAAATGTTTTTTGCTATACTTATTTTAAAAACTATATTTAAAAATTGACTAATCTGCAGCCGATTAACTCAAGCGTTTTGATGAAAAATCTAAAAAGGTCTAAAATTATACTTTTTTAAGTTACTTGTGCTTTGAAAAGTAAATAATAAAAAAAGGTTTATACTCCTTGATCTTGTTTGAATCTATATATTTAACTTGTAAAAAACTTTCAGGTTGATATTTTGAAAAATTTCTAAACTGGAGCTGTTTAAAATGAATTGGTGGGTCCGGTACTCCTAAAATCGAGAAACCCATTAATAAGTCAAGTGGCTCTAGATGGGGTAATTTTCAAGATAACAAGCTGAGACTCAGCATAAACGTTTAAAATATATATTTTAACTCCTATGTCAAGTTTCAATTCGATATATTAAAATTCGGCCAATTTAGAATGAGCCAACGCTTCATATATGAATAAGATGTCCCCTTTTAGTGATTTCCCCTGCTGCAAAATACATGTACCTGCATTATCGATTTTTTTTCCAGACAAACCATTGCTCGGACGAAATAAATACATATAACCTTTTTTGTTGAAATATACCTCCCCTACACGATGGTACTTTTTATTTTTCTCTATCTTCATCCCAGCTCAAAATATTAAGGATAATCGAGAGAAAAAAATGATAATCGATTTTTTTTCGACTTTGGGAAATCGATAGACTGGTAAACTTTTTTTATGTTAATCTACATACTTTAATGTATACTTATAAAAAAAAAATTCAGCCGTATTGCAAATTACTGGAACTTTTGGTCTAAATTTACCTCTACCGACTGGCTACTAAAATAAAACACCTTCGTGCTGGTTTAAACAATATTACAATATTGTGATACAACACATAACCAGATTATATAACCTTAGTTGCCTGCACGGCCGCAACATCCGTTAATTGTTAACAGAGTTGGAGTTTAATTTTGAAAGATGACGTGCGTGCAATGCCAACTTAATCCGAGGCGAACAAATAGTTTTTACAAAGTTGGCGATATTGTTGGTCCAATTAATTCAAACTGTTTACAGAACCTGTTTGATGTTTGAATTGTGTAAATAGCAAAAGTATGCGTTGAATTAAAGTTGGGCGCCAGATGAAACTGTTCCGTCTGTCTCTTTTAAAATATCCGTACAAGTCTCATGATTAACATTTACTAATCATCATCCGCCCATAAGAGTTTCTACTTACAGGCAAACTGCACAACAAAAATCTGCATTTTAAATTTTTCGAAGCTTAGATCGACGTTTAAGGGGACGCTACCCTGTCCGCCATATTGAACCTGATTCCCATAAGAGCAATGCTACAGAATAAGTAATTTTTTACCGTTAATTCGTGGAATAAATTTAAAAATTCGGTTTCATTTTGAAGTACTGCCATATGCGGATGTCGATTGCCGAATATATTTTCAAAAACCATGTTATTGTTTTCATAAACGTACGATATAAATAGTAAAAAATTAGTAAACTTTATTAAATTTTTACTCAGTTGCAAAAAGAGATATTGCAAAAAAACCTTAGCAATCGACACACACAATCTATTTTACTTTAAGGAAAAAAAATACAGCTTTCGTTTTTTGACGAAAATAACACAAAAATATGCTTAAAAGTGAAGTTATTAGGCTAGGTTATTTTAACATTGAAATTGGTCGACAACTTCGCCGTTTTGAATTTAGGGAGCCGAGCCTTGAGGTCGTGTAATGAAAACAAAATTTGCAGAATAATTAAGTGATTATTTTTATTATTACATAAAACCCAAAAAACGTTTCATTCTAGTACAAAAAAAATCTATAAAAAATGTACTTGCTGTCAAAAAAGTGCTTCTGGTTGTTGGATTTTTGGCTCACGAACTCGTCCGAGCGACTTGAAAAACCAACGTGTGTGTACCAAATTTTCACCAAATCGGACGTAAAATGCGGACGCTAGAGTGCGACCACATACATAATATCCTATACTCTAATACGAGCAATGTCTGTTTGTTTGTTTGTGTGTTTGTACGAGCAATCTCGAGATCCAGCGGAAGGATTTTGCTGAAACTTTGGGATTAGAGGCTTTTGGGACTAAAAAATCGATTGGTGAAAACCACTACCTCAGGAAAACTCGTATTTTTCGGAAAAACTCATTTGAAAATTGAAAATTTTTAACATTGGGGTTATGTAATTTAAAATCAATAGGATACATATGACAAACATCAGCTGTTTCCTATAATATTTCCATCAGCTGTCTCCTATAAATTTTTTTTTTTTTTTTTTTTTGTCTTAAAGGTTAGAATTGTTTTAAGCTTGAAATCAGCTGACCCGTGCTAATATTTCGCGAGTTATGAGTAGGCCTACAAAACAGTACTTACCTGATTTGTATTTACATACATTTTCCTATAAAAAAAAACACAATTAACAAAAATACCGAGTAATGCTCGGTCGCCCAGGTACTGTGATATAATATATAGTTCTTCTGTACATGTGTATGTCAATGATCTCCTAAACGGCTGGAGCAATTTTGATGACATTTTGTGTGTGTTTGAGTGGGTCCCTGGATAGTTTAGGTTCACAATTGGACCCGGTAGGTGGCGCTGCGATATGGTTCTAGAAATGTTTTTTTCTACTACAAATAAAAACCAACGTTTGTCTTTTTGTCCTCTATAGACTCAAAAACTATTCGACCGATTTCGCCTAAAAAGTTCACACTTTATCCACATCATTGCCAGGAGTGTTTAGACATTACAATTAATTTAGTCCAAGGGGTTGAAACGGGGTTGCTACCCCTACATAATTAATATAAATTAAACTAACTTCTTACAAGATACAAAGCTTCAATTATGTAACATTATTTTTAAGGGATGTACAAAACTATTTGCAATTCGATTACTTAAGTCAAAGGGATGAAATAGGATAACCACCCTTAAAATTAAATCAAGCAATAGCGAAGCATCGCCAGGTCCACTGTTTAAAGACACTCCAAAACTTGTTCTGGGGACCATGATCGGTGCTCATCGACCAGTCGCAACCTTAGGTCTCACCATAAGGGTCACTGCAATAGCTCATTTTGCCTATGGAACTTTGAACGTAAACAGTAACCTGGAAGTATGACACCCTCGTGTTGATTTCGTGTGTGTGATAATGTTATATATTATATAAAATTCAATGTATGTCCGTCTGTTTGTATGTTTGTCCTTTATGCGTTACCAAACCGTCCATCCGATTGCTTTGAAATTTTGCATAGTAACACAGGTTAACCCTGGGAAGGTTTTAGGCCATTTACCGAAGTCCTAGGACATTAGGGCTACGCCACAGTGGCCCTCAAAGTTTCAATGTTAATCTTATGGAAGGTCAATCTTAAGGAAGAAGAAGAAAGATTTCTTTTGATTTTATCAGAAACAGCTGTTCGTATGAAAAGCTTAAAACAGCTGATTTTGATCAACAGCTGATTTTGATCAACAACTGATTTGGATCAAAAAATGAATATAATTTTAGGTTAGGTAAATCAAGCAATGAGCAGAATCCCATTATAATTTACATCGGCCCTCAGGGATACGAATTACAGGCTTTCAAAGTTTCAAATTAAGCAATAGCAAAGCATTGCCGGGTCAGCTAGTGTTATATAAAACGTTTATAGCAAGTTTCTATTTTCACTCAAGTCCGTTACCACGGTCACGCAACGGTGCTATGTCTACGCCAGTAGCTTGGTTGTAGTGAAAAACTGTTAGTCCAATCAAATTAAGGATTCTTCTCGAACAAAATTTATCCTGAAAATTATAAATATTCACCTATTATACGAAGCATACGAGCGAAGCGAAGCAGTGCATAACCCGAGACCGCAAACTGCGAGCGGAACGAAGGAGCGCGTGAGTTAAAGCTTGAGGGTTAGGTGCAAACAAATTCTACACAAATTTCGTACACTATTCAGCGCCTTCGCTGATCAATCGATTGATCAATTTCTCAAACAGTTGGTTGAAACTAAAAAAAAACATATAAACTTATTTGTGGAAATTCGTTCAAATTTGTATGTACGTGGTCGCACTCTAACGGCTGCATTTTACGTCCGATTTGGTGAAAATTTGGTACACACATTTTTTATAGATTTTTTTACACTAGAATGAAACATTTTTTGGGTTTTATCTATACTAATATTATAAAGAGGTAAAGTTTGTTTGTTTGTTTGTTTGTATGTAGGGGGTAATCTCTGGCACTACTGAACCGATTGAAAAATTAGTTTTACTAATAAAAAGCTACACTATCCCTGAGTAACATAGGCTATAATTCATTTCGATAAAAACCTTTTTTTATTTCAATATTTATAAATTTAATCGGAAAAATTCTTAGGTTAGGTCTAGAATGATAAACCAACACATGTATTTACATTTATTACCATAGCAACCAATTGAATAAAATAACAGATAATATATTTGCTCCAATATTTCCATTAACAAAAATAAAATATTAATATTTTTTTTTGCTGATTTCAAAATTTGAAGCAATTATTTTTGTATTTCTAGCTTTTAGGTTAGGATTTTAAAGAGTAGACCTGAGCCTTGCTGGTTCTTTTAACCGTTATTATAACTGCTGTTATAAAATATAAGAAATAATTTTAATTGAACATTTAACATTATTTACCATCTTAGTTTTGAGGTTATTATTAATCATACACCTTTATTATAAATAAAACATAACATAATTATGTTTTTAGAAGGTTACGTTGGGGGTTGGCGTGCGGAGCACGCAGGGGTCTCCCCTAGTGTAATAATAAAAATAATAGTTTAATTATTCTGCAAATTTTGTTTTCATTACACGACCTTTATTAAGGCTCGGCTTCCTAAATTCTAAACGGCGAAGTTGTCAACCAATTTCAACGTTAAAATAACCTAGCTTAATAACTTCACTTTTAAGCATATTTTGGTGTTATTTTCGTCAAAAAACGAAAGCTGCATTTGTTTTATTAAAGTCAAATAGACTGTGGGTGTTGATTGCTAAGGTTTTTTGTTTTTTGTAATATCTCTTTTTGCAACCGAGTAAAAAATTAATAAAGTTTACTAATTTCTACTATTTATATCGTACGTTTATGAAAAGAATAAAAAGGTTTGTTTTTAATGTATTCAGCAATCAATATCCGCATATGACAGTACTTCAAATTGAAACCAAATTTTTAAATTTATTCCACGAATTCCACGGGAAAAAAATCACTTATTCTGTAGCATTGATCTTACGGGAATCAGATTCAATAAGGCGGACAGGGTATCCCCCCCCCCCCCCCTAAAGCCTTATGGTTCCCCCAAAATCGATCAAAACGTAAAAAGCTAGTTGGAGACCATTATTAGTGAATTTCCGTAGGAAATATGAGCTATGCAGTGACTCTTAAGGTCGGGGGAGCAGTAAATGAGCACCGATCTTGGTACCCAGAACACGTTTTAGGGTGTCATTAAAATTTGTATATAAATATATGTATATATGTGTTCGCACTCTAACGGCCGCATTTTTCGAACGATTTGGTTCACACGTTGCTTTTAAGTCGCTCTTGGCGAGACCGTTAGCCAAAAAATCTTAAAGCTCTTACGGTTCACCACAAAATCGATCAAAACGTAAAATACTGTAAAAAGCGAGTTTGTCAGCTGCGAGCGGAGCGAAGTAGTACATAATCTGAGGACGCGAGGTCGAGGTGCAAACTCTCAGAGCATTACGGGGCTGGAGGCTGGGGTTCAAACAAATTCTACTAATATATTCCGTTCACGGAGCTGCTATTCAGCGCCTTCCTGAGTAGACCGATTTCCCAATTAGTTAAAACCCTAAAACGCACAAACTTAATTTTGGATTTCGCTCGACACACGTCAGCGTTACAGCTACGTGATCAAATTATTTACCCACTTTGTACGAAAACCTCGCCAAGAGTCAAATTCTCGCTTCCTTTTATAAAATTATAAACATGATTCCCTCGGCATTGTTAACCAGCCTTCACTCCATCGACTGGCTAGAGTCGTGAAGATATTGACTTTTGCTTCGAATCCTTCATTGTTTGATAGATTTGACATCGGCCCCAGGTACCGGGGGTGGGGAAGGGATAATCTAGGCAAAGTGAGAGACGCCCAACAGTCTTATCGATTTCACCAACCCCTTCACTCACTTCTTTCCTTCATCTGTGGACATGGTACTAGCCCGGTCTAAGCTCTGTTGCACCTCGAGCAGGATCGATTTTCCGTATGGGTGGTGTTCGAGTTAATCCCGGTTAACATCAGTTAGCATACGAAGTTCTTAAGAAAAATTACACTTCCGTAGAAGCACACCAGAAGGGCATCTATACTATTTTTCAGTATAGTAGAAAACGACAGTATTTTGCATTATAGTAGGCAATAACCTGTACTTTTCATTATAGTAGGTAATCACCTATATTTTACAGTACAGTAGGCAAACACCTATATTATTCAATATAGTAGGAAATCAACTATATTTTCCAGTAGCCTATAGTACACCATCACCTATACTTTTCATTATAGTAGGTGATCAATTACTTTTTACAGTAGGGCCTACAGTAGGCAAACACCTATATTATTTCAGTATATGAAACAATCACCTATTCTTTTAATTATAGTAGGTGATCACCTATTTTTTACAGTACAGTAGGCAAACACCTATATTTTTCAGTTTATGAAACAATAACCTATAATTTTCAATATAGTAGGCAAACGCCTAT
>JAGFPH010000870.1:260467-272142 GCA_018207615.1 Philaenus spumarius
TTGTAGGAGGGGTATGATTTATTAAAGTAGGAGATTAACTAATAAATATTATTATTATTATCTAGAGAGAAAACTATTCCATCGATTTGGAACAAATTTGCACCAAACACGTCAATTAGGCCTGTATATATGCACGAAAAAAGGTTTTGAAAAACAACCCCCTTTATGACCAAAAAACCCCAAAAAATCAGTTATTATTATTATTTAGCTAAACGAGAATTTTTAGAAAGATGCAATTTTTTTAGCATATGGTAGGGTACATTTGGCATCAAATAAGCCAAATTTTATCAAAATCGTTAGAGCCGTTTTTTTTATAAAAAAATAATAACTGATTTTTGAGGGGGGTTTGAAAAAAGGGGGTTGTTTTTCAAAGATTTTCTAAACCGTTTTTCGTGCATCTATACAGGCCTAATTGACGTGTTTTGTGCAAATTTGTTCGAAACGGATCGAATAGTTTTCGCTCTAGTTTTGTATACATACAGACATACTTACATACAGATAGACATTTTGTATAAACCACTTTTTTGGACTCAGGGGTTCCCAAAATGGATATTTCCACAGAAATCTCAACATCGATTTTTTTTTGCGATCACTATACACTATAGTACGGTGAGAAAGTAAAACTACGAAAAAGGCTCACCGTATATACTTCAAACAGCTGATGTGGATCAAAAGCTTAACACAATTTTAGGCTGGGCGTATAGTGAACCGACGCACATTTATTAAAAGCATTTACATTAATTACCATAGCAAATTACATGACAAATTTAGAATCGTCAACAACGTTTTTAGGTTAAGTTTATATCGCTATATTATAAGAAAATCCTGTCATTCACACAAAAAACCTGGACATACTGCGCAAGATTTAGGATAACGCACCCACAACCCGATCCAAGTGCCTCAGTCCTAATTAATCGTCATTTCAGAAAATATATCAGACTATACGGTACTGTATTCTGTTTCCATTTGCTTATTCGCGATGTCCTCTGCAACCGGCGAGCGAAGCGAGCTTACAATTTGAGAAAGTGGTCTACTCACGAAGGCGCTGAATAGCTTACCTGCGTGGACAAAATATTACATTAGTAGAATTTATTTGTACCTAATCCTCCGGCTACGTTCCACTGGCAGCGGAAGGTTTGGACCTCGACATTGCTGCCTCGGCTGGACTGCTTCGCTTTGGCCGTTGGGTCTCGTAAGACACCCCCCCCCCCCCTTAGAATCCCCGCGCTGTTCTCTGAACCGGGTACCTTTATGGCATTTTACGTTTTGGTCGATTTTGTGAGAACCAAGCGAGCTATAAGGTCGTGTAAAAAAAAACAAAATGTGCAGAATAATATCCTTAATTAATTTTTGTAGATAAAAACCTAAAAAAGAAAAATCAAAAGGAAACAAATGACAGTTACTTCTGGTAAAAAAAAACTTGTTCGATTTTTTTTTGGCTAACGAACTCGTCCGAGAGCGACTTAAAAAACGAGTGTACCAAATTTGGACCAAATCGGACCTAAAATACCAATTCCACGTTTTCAGATTAACAATTTTAAACAGCCGTTATTTGTATACGGGTACCACGCCAAGTTTCAATTCAATCCACCAAACCGCACTGGATATAAAAAACAAAATGGCGGATATCTGGTAAACTAGGCAATTCCGTACTCCGCAGCCTGCACCCTCGACCACCTTCACTCCAGTCCTAGGGTGATGGAACCCCTTGAAAGGGTTAGGATAAAGTTTTCCTTCTCCTTCTAAGTTCTCTACTCCAAATAGGGCGTGGTAACATAAATCGCCCCCCTGTCCAAGACTGGGCAATCAAATGAATGACTAAGGCATGCCCGGTCCTATGTTGTGTGTGCGACTACGCTAGGAACCTCATGTTAGCTGTAATGATTTGATTTTAATTTCACTCAAATTGTTTTCAAATTTGTACCATTCTCCTTGGAACTACGCCTCGCCCATTCAGATCTATACTAATATTATAAAGAGGTAAAATTTGTTTGTTTGTTTGTAGGGAGTAATCTCTGGACCTACTGAACCGATTGAAAAAGTAGTTTTACAATAAAAAGCTACACTATCCCCGAGTAAAATAGGGTATAATTAGTTTTGATAAAAATATTTTTACATTTCAATATTTGTAAATTTAGTAGGGAACTAGTGAAAAGATGGACCACTTTTTCGAGACTTCGGCTCGTCCGGACAGAACACACGAATTGAAAGAAAATTAAAGTTAAAAATTATTATTGATCCAAAAACGTGACCCCGAAGCGCGAAGACTTTTTAACTGTCAAAATCGGCTTTCCCGTGCCCAAAAAAATATAAAACGATACCCCAGACTGAATTTTCAAAATTTGGATCGAAAAACGTGATTCCAGCTCGCTACGACTTTTTAACTTTCAAAATAGGGTTTTCCATACCCAAAAACATATAAAAGATACCCCACACTGTGTTTTCAAAATGTTGACCCAAAAACGTTACCCCGAAGCGCTACGACTTTTTAACTGTCAAAATCGGTTTTCCCGCACCCCAAAACATATAAAACGTATCCCCAAACCGAATAATCAAAATGTTGACATTATACGTGACCCCGACGCGCTACGATCGGGGCTTTCGTACTCAAAA
The DNA here is from genome assembly GCA_018207615.1 of Philaenus spumarius. Taxonomy (NCBI): domain Eukaryota; kingdom Metazoa; phylum Arthropoda; class Insecta; order Hemiptera; family Aphrophoridae; genus Philaenus; species Philaenus spumarius. The sequence goes on from JAGFPH010000870.1 coordinate 263,081, forward strand.
ACATATAAAACGATACCCCACACTGTATTTTCATAATTTTTAACCCAATATATTCAAAATTTTGTCCCAAAAACGTGACCCCGACGCGCTAGAAAGCTTTTCAACTCTCCGCAATAAAATTACGAAGATTTTAGTACCACCAGAAGTTTTCTACGACGTCTGTGAGTGCTTATATCGTGCTTATAGGAAAACAGACACACACACAAAATTATCGCACGATTTCAATACTTCTGCATTCTAATGCGAGCCGAAGTAAAAACTGCTTAGGTTAGGCCTAAACTGATGAACCAACACATATTTCTTGAATGTATTTACATTTATTACCATAGCAACCAATTGAATAAAATAACAGATAAAACAGCTGTTTCCTCCAATATTTCCATTAACACCTTCAAACTTTGAAGCAATTATTTGTATTTCTAACTAGGTTAGGTTTTTATTTAAGTGTAGACCTGAGCTTTGCTGGTTCTTTTAGCCTTTATTATTGTATAACTCCTGTTATAAAATATATGAAATAATTTTATTTGAACATTTAAAATTATTTACCATCTTAGTTTTGGGGTTACTATTAATGATCCTACACCTTTATTATAAAGAAAACATAATACAGAAAACATGCCATTAAATTAAATAGTTCGTGAAACCAAACAAATAATCCGTATCCATGTTTCAAAAGATTCGTTTCGCCACTCTCCGGTACAAGAAAAGTTAATTCGCTAGGTAATAACTGGTTTATAAAACCTCTATCGTTTATTATACGTATCGATCAAATGAACGGCTCTATAAAGTGAACTAGATCAATCGGACCAAATTGTTAAACAGATTGAACTTTGAATCCGAGTTGCCACACGTTCTACACGGATGATTCGTATGATACAGAACAAACTGCGGGGAGCGTGAAATTCAATAAAAAAAAAACGGTGACCTTGGACAACAAACAGTGACTTTTTATGGGGACTAGTAGAAATCCTGTACAAAACAAATGAACGGTGTTTTAAAAAAATGTAAAACGCAAAACGGATGCGTATTGTGACTGTAGTTAAAATGATACCTTACAAACAATTTTATAAAACGGAATAAACAAACTAAATGGTTTTAAATTTAACGATGCTCTTAAGGGATACAAATCCAAGATGTCCGCCACTGCAGCAGACCCTTAGGTTACAAAGGAGGCACACGTTACAAACTTTGGAAGCTGGTATTCCCTTACCAAAGACCTTCTCTGCGATACCGAACTTGATCTTGATGGAAGTACGCAGAAAAAAGTTCTATTCCATGTATGGAGAAACATCATTCATAGGGCCTACATGGAACTCTATCATCCAAATTAATCGGAACCGTCGGAAAGTCGGATAACTGAAAATGCTGACAATCTAGGTTCTACTAAGACAAATCAACTATGATTCTAATCCAACTGAAACTCCCACTTCCTAAGATCAGTTTTTTTCTTTTAACCCTACAAATTGCCATGCAATGCCACCGAAAAGACAGGTCATTTTGGTGCGTTTTCAATGCATTTTTTTGTTTGTTTAAACATTCGCCAAATATAGTAATTATTAAGAGCTCTGCTCTGGACGCTACGCTTCTCTCGCAGTTGGAAAACTCGCTAGAGGCTCTCGCTAATCTTTAGCTCGTTTGTACCTGGGTGACCGAGCTTAAATCAGCTGTTTTATTTGGCAGCTGACTCAAACTCGTTAAACATTATCTCCATAAGATTAACATGGGAAATTTGTAGGCTTGTGGGCCGGAGCTCCTTCTCGGGTGAATAGCTGTTAAACGGATGACCGGATCTTTAATCTGATGGAAAAACGTTGTTTGAAATTTAATTTTCTACAACTTTTAAATGTAACATTTTTTGCTATAGACTGTCCGCTCGGCCGTGATACCTGACTTCTCGGAACTCAACGCCCCCTCCACTAGTTTGCCACCAGCAGGCCCGGCGAGCGGGTAGGGAGGGGGGTTTGAGTTACGAGAAGTCATGTATCACGGCCGAGCGGACAGACTATATCTCTTACCGTTTTCTTACAAAACGCGCTCAAAGTGGAAAAATGAAAAAATTGAAAACATCTTTCCCGCCCAAATGGTGCTTCTAAACTTAAAAAATGTTAACATCTGGCAATTTTTCTAACAGTTTCTCGTCGAGAGCTTTAATTCAAGTATAAGGTCGAGGGGGGTCCGATTACGGAAAGTGCCTCATAGTTCATGTCAGTGAATCAGTGAACCGGTCTAGCTTTATATAAGTAGATATTCCAATCCAAAAGTGGTCGATTGTTTGTAGAAACAGGTCAACAAATTCATAAACAGAGTGCCCCGCTTCGACTGTCCGAAACGTTACGGGGTTATTTGTCAGCTAAAAACAAGCAAATAATACGATATAACATGTGTCCTATCTCGATATGTTTTCTGTTTGTCCGTCTCTATGAGATTTTTACAAACACCTTAATATTTCAGAAACGGTTTAAGATATAATCCTGAAACTGGGTACGAATATTCATATAAATAGGATGCATTTTACTTTAAAAATTTGTTTTCCTGCACAATATGTTTCAAAATGGTGGCCGTTGAAAATGTTCAATGTCAAATATCTAGAAAACTATACATGTTACAAGAACATGTTGACAACAAATTGTTAGACTATTTTAAGACAAATCGAACGATATATGGTTTTTAATAGTTGAGTCATAAATAACGGGAGATAACTCAAATGTTGTGGTCGAATGTAGGGCTATTCGGGCGCTGAAGGTGATCGTATCAACGAAATAGTAATATAATTTAGCCTGCACTCTGGTGGTTATCACATCAACTTATTGCTTGCGGAGGAATACTAAAAATAACCGTTAGTTTTGAATGCGTGAGAGAAAGCTGTGTTTAATAAACGCATGCGCATTTCAGTACGTTTACAATCAGGGTCACGTCTGTACCCCTCTAGTTTCCGCCTTTATGAAACTATCCTATATGTGCTAGCGGAAGAATGAAACGCACATAAATTCAATGCTAGTAGTGTGCAGTTCTGCCACATGGAGAGCTACGGTCAACTCGTACATTTGTTCTCTCCTGCGGGTGGAAAACCCCAAACCTCAGAATGTTCAACAAATTTAACAACGCGCAGAAAGATCAGAAAATAACGCTTCCCGAGTTATCATCGCAAAAACACCGGGGAACCGTCTCCAGCTCGACCCCGTGTTGGCTCAACTCGGCCTCATGTTTGTCATCATTTCTCTCAATACACTGCAGTGAATCCCAATTTGTATTACTTTGATCATATATACTACTAGGGGAAACCCCTGCGTGTTCCGCACGCCTACCCCGTTGGAACCTTCTATACACAAAATCATGTTATATTTTTTTAATAATAAAGGTGTAGGATTAGTAATAATCCCAAAGCTAAGGTGGTAAATAATGTTAAACGTTCAAATTAAATTATTTCGTATATCTTATAACAGCAGTTATAATAAAGGTTAAATGAACCAGCAAGGTTCAGGTCTATTCTTTAATAAAATCCTAACCTAAAAGTTAAAAATACAAATAATTGCTTCAAAGTTTGAAATCAGCTGTTAATGGAAATATTAGAGCAAACAGCTGTTTTATATCTGTTATTTTATTCACTTGGTTTGCTATAGTAATAGCTGTGTATGCGTGTAGGAAATATATTAATAGATTTTCTTTCCACATAAGCCTCCGGCTTTGACTCGCGCGATGCTTCGTCCCACTCGCAGCGGAAATACTCGCTTTGCGGGTATACAGATCGACCTTGCGGCATCGGCTTATGGACAGTTTCGCTTCGCTCGCAGCGTACAAACTCGGCCGTTGAGACTCGGATCAGAAGATGTCCACACGGTAAAAATTAGTAAAATTGGTAAAGATGCGTGGATTTGAACCGGGTACTTTTATGGTATTTTAACGTTTCGATCAATTTTGGGGGAACCAAGCAAGCTATTAGGTGGAGTAAAAAAAACAAAATTTGCAGACTAGTACCCTACATTAAATTTTTTTAGATAAAAACATAAAACGTTTTATTTTTGAACGAAAAATCTAAAAAAATAGTTACTTCGGTTGTTGGATATTTTTGGCTAACGAACCAACGACATAGACAACCAACGTGTATACTCAAACCCAAAACGTGTTCTGCGGACCATAATAGGTGCTCATTCACTACCCTCGACCATTGGTCTGACCATAAGGTCGCTGTAATAGCTCATCTTTCCTACGAAAATTCGCTAAAAAGTTGTATTTTTACTTTTTCCCCCCTATACGTAGTATATGGAGAAAGTATTGTTTTCGTAAAAATTTTCGATTTTGAATTTTTATTGGAATTATCTATTTTGGTGCTCCCTGAACCCCCAAAAATTGTTTAGTGGAATTATCTGTGTTGGTGCTCCCTGAACCCAAAAATATTTTTAGTGTAATTATTTGTTTTGGTGCTCCCTGAACCTAAAAAAGTGTTTTTCTGGTGATGTCTGTTAGGAAGTGTACAGAACTGGAGACCATACTAAAGGTCCGATTTTGATGAAATTTGGTATGGAGGTGTCGTTCTGGAATATCTCCAGCCATTTTTTTCAAATTTTTGATTTTTAAGGGGTTTTACCCAAAAAATTGGCCAAAAAACCAAAAAAAATCTAAATTTCTCAAAAACGGCTCTAACGATTTTGGTAAAATATGGCTTATTTGTAGCCTTTAATGTACCCTACTATATGCAAGAAACTTCATCTTTCTAAACATTCTCGTTTAGGTAATAATAACTGATTTGGGGGATTGGGGGTTGGCCAAAAAGGGGGTTGTTTTTTGAAATTTTTCAAAACGATTTTCCGTGCATACAGGCCTAATTGACATGTTTGGTGCAAATTTGTTCGAAATCGATCGAATATTTTTAATAATAATAATAATAATAATAATAATAATAATCTTATAACATGATAATCAAATATGGATGTGTGTTACATGCATCTAATACTTTCTATGGTGTGTCCTACTTTTGCAATTCTAAATAACCACCTCCTATGCTACTCTTGGAAAGGTATAAAGTTTCAACTTGGAGAATGTATGTGGCAGTTATCTGGTACCGTTTATTTAAATTACGGACACAATTTAATCACCTCGTGTTTCTGTAGGTTAATGGATACTCGAATTAACGCCTAGAAGCTGTGATAACGCAATTTCTGATCACAGCTGATCCAAGTTGATGCAATTTACGTTTCCTGCCCGTTTTAATTGCCTACTAATAAAACAGCTTCGGGACTCAATCACATATGCGAGCGAAACCGGAGGTACCGGCTGATTTAACATAAATTACAAAATTAGCAATCGCAATGTCCATTTCAGAAGTACCACCAAGTACACTAATCTAACAGAACTTGCAAAATTAGGAAGAGCAAAGTCCACTTCGTCGATAACGTGACTAGACTAAGGCTGGTATTCATAGTCGTTTCTTAAGGTAGCCTTAAAGCTCCCTCATGTAAGAAACCCGTAAGGTCGAATCATACCTTAAAGAGGCCTTACAAATAGTTTTCAATTCATAGACGTTTGTTTAAGGTGGCCTTAGGTGAGGCTATATTTAAGGAGACCTAAAGAGTAGAAGACACCTGTACCAATTTTACAAAAGTAAATACCTCTAGAACGAATATTTCATTAACTATAAATAAAACTATCCTTGTGTAATTTAACTTGTTAAAGCATTTAAAATGCATTTATTTAGTTTATTTATGAACATAAATAGAAATTGTTCATAACATTCATGGTTTTTTACTTTAATATTGTTGGCACTTACGTCCAACAGTTGGCACAAGTTAGCAACTACAAAAACTGTTTTATGTTGGGATATAAGCCTAAAATGGTCTCACTCCCTCTCATCTAAACAAACTAACGATTAGATCAATTATGAAATCGGTAGCCTACAAGTCTAGTTTATGTATAGCTCAATATTTACTTTTAGCTATTAATTGCAATATTTAGTTAATTAATGACACCGATAAACTAATAAAATAGCCTTTATTGATTTTAAATTTACTCTGATTGTCACTCCAACTGAATATTTTTGCAGTACAGTGTACGTTTTGAGGTTATGTGCATACTGATCGCTTTCATTATTTTCATTAATCAGATATCATTATTAACTGTATAATTAAAATAAAATATTTATTGTCACATTTATTTGAACCGCTAGGCCTATCCAAAACAAACTCAATCTATTAAATTGTTTTATCAATTAATTTTGTTCAGTAGCCTACGGCAATACCTACTAGACTAATTAATTATAAAAAATAAGCAACAGACTAGTTAGTTGTTTTCCTAAATATTTCTCATGGCATAAAAACACAATGCTATCAATATTGTATGAATATGGGATATTGGTAATCGTCTTTTATTACAATTTATGTGGTAGGCCTATCAATGGGGCAAAACATTTTTTACTAAATCGGCATCCTTTGAAAATCGGTATCTCATTTCTAATTGCCGTTTAAATATTTTTTTCGAATGGATTATCATAATCCCGAATATACCGTTTAGGGCTCCTTCCATAGTAACATTCAAAATAAATAAATTCAAAAAAAAGGTTCATAATTAGCGATTTTGTATGTCATTAGAATCACTTATAAACTCGCTAAATTTCCCCAAAGGTACGTTGGTAGCTACCTTCAGAAAATGACGAATTCGAAGGTACCTTTAGGCCTGCTTAATGAAAAGGAGCGACTCTGCATTGCAATTGAACCTAAGGCAGCCTTTAGGTAACTTTAAAGAAGGTTTTAAGGATGAGTTAAAATCTATACTTAAGGTTGGACTGTGCATTCAAAATTCATATCTTAAGGTCTCCTAAACTCTTCCTTTCCTTAAGGCTACCTTAAGAAACGACTATGAATACCAGCCTTAAGCTATACAGTTATTGAATTTACCACCGCCTATTTTATTTGGTCGATTTCTTCTTCTTTTACGATCAGCTGTTACGTTAAACGTCTGGTTTATACTGCGTGTGTAAAACAATGAAGAAGAAGAAATCGTCGACGAAATCAAAAAACGTTTTGCTTTGATTACGCCGCGTATCCCGAGTACGTATATACCTCGCAGAAAACGTGCTGGGTGCGCCTAAAGAAATTTTCATTTCCAAACGGCTATCAAAAATACCGACTCCGTTTCCGAATACTGTTTTTTTTCCGTTTCCTAAGTTGGTAATTGGCGTGTAACCGTGAGGAATGTTAAGTTGGCAGACAACACCACGGTGAGGAAACGGAATTCTCAACCAGCATTGATTTTACCCAGTGTAGAGTGTCGCATGTAGGGGAGCGGAGAGATGCATTACCCCCCCCCTCTCTCTCTCTCTCAGATAAAGCTGCGAGACGGAGGTTTTGCTTTGGGATTTTTCCACTTCCACAGCCTTCACACGGACCTTCACAGAAAACAGCTGTGCATTGTTAGTGGGGCCGGAAATTAATGAAAAAATCGCGTTTTTGGGTTGTGTTACAGACCGCGCTGTCGAGGAAGAAGCGGTAGGGATTTCGATATACACCGATGCATCGAAAACATCGATGTTTGCGATTCGGATACATCGAATCGATCCGATGAATCGCGTGGGTCCAAATTTATTCAATGCATCGAAAGGTTCAAGAATTCAACGCACTACCGTCCTACCGAATGTATTGCTACTTTTCAACCGATTTTGATTTTACTTTTTCTCTTTGTCCAAAATTATCTTGGCGTTTTTGCAAACAACGACCTTGTTTTACATTCTACTGTTAAATATTGAATAGTTTACATGTAAACGTACTGTGACTATAGACTATAAGTTAGAACTTCACGCTATTTTTTTTAAATTTTTGATTCTTGCATTTCTGTTGGCGTAAGGCCGTATACAAATTTACGCCCCAAGATGATAAAGTATCTATATATATATATAAGCGAAATATCACTCACTCACTCACTCATCACGATTTCTCAAAAACTACCGAACGGATTGAAATGAAATTTGGTATGTAGCTTCCTCCTCTAGGGCCATAGGTGCTCACTAAGAAAGGGTTTGAAAAAATTCTAAATTTTCGGGGGGGGTTTGGGGGTCAAAGTTAATAAATCACGATCATTTGTCGCATTTATTTCACCAAAATAATCATGCAATAGCGAAGCATTGCCGGGTCAGCTAGTAGTAGTATAAAACTCTAAATCAAAATGGCACATAAAATAAGTCACAGACCCATCCTGACTTGTTCTAAAAAACCTAACCTACAACAAATCGGAGTAGATTTTTTTAGGTGAATACCATTAGCGATTAATACCGCCAGATAAATCAGTGTAGAAATTAATTCTAGTACAGTAAATCATCCGTAATGGAAAGCCATTGACTAACACCAATTTAAATTAATACATTGTATTTTGTTTAAATTACTCTATTCATTTGATTTTAAATTATTGGAACATTTCGATACTTTCCCCTCAAAACAGATCTTGTTTAGCATAATTATAGTCGTACTAGCTGACCCGTACGGCGTTGCCTGTGGTGGTTGGTATTTTCAGTCTTTTAAACGTAATTGTATTCTTTTTAAGTGTTCTGTCAGTGAGTGGTATTTGGCTTTTATATATATATATAGATTTTAAATAATAAAAGCACTATTGTCATAATAATAAAAGACCTGAAATTATGATTTTAGTAACTTTGATCCCCCCCAAACCCCTCCTAAAATTTCGAAATTTTTCATACCCTTTCTTAGTGAGCACCTATGGTCCTAGAGGAAGCTACATACCTAATTTCATTCCAATCCGTTTGGTAGTTTTGAAGAAATCGTGATTTAATAACTTTGATCCCCAAACCCCCCTAAAATTTCAATTTTTTTCAAACCCATTCTTAGTAAGCACCTATGGCCCTAGAGGAAGCTACATACCAAATTTCATTCCAATCCATTCGGTAGTTTTGAAGAAATCGTAATTTAATAACTTTGATCCCCAAACCCTCCTAAAATTTCGAATTTTTTCAAACCCTTTCTTAGTAAGCACCTATGGCCCTACAGGAAGCTACATACCAAATTTCATTCCAATCCATTCGGTAGTTTTGAAGAAATCGTGATTTAATAACTTTGATCCCC
>JAGFPH010000870.1:303523-317839 GCA_018207615.1 Philaenus spumarius
CTTCATTTATATATAAAATATTTAACGACAAAACAAAATGTGTTCCGGGGACCATGATCGGTGCTCAATGATCACTCCCGACCTCAGGTCACTCACTCACTGCAGCTCAACTCTCCTATGAAAATTCGCTAATAACTTTCCTTTTACTCTATAGCGTAACATTATCGTAGATGTCCGAATAAACTGATCTAAAAATACCAACATGCGATCATTTAATTTCAACCGAAGTTCGTTATTCCCTCTATTAGCATAACCTGTAAAACACCGCGCGAGTGTGCGTGCGTACGCGTATCGACAACGAGACCTGTTATATCTCCCGCATCGTAGCCAAGTTCATTACACATTACAGAGGAAGAGCAAGGCTGTTGTAGTGTGTATGTCTATTGCCTATCTGTGCGGTTCGAAGGCGTTCTCCGTGAAACGGCCGGCCAAGGTCGATGTTTTTGCAACGGTTGCTACGCTACTATTCAACCTGAATACATGCGTCGAGATGTTATCAACATATTATCTCAATCAAACGTTGCGAAATCAGTTTGTTGAATTGAACGGGACGAAATGCTTTCATTACCACCAACTTGTAGTAGATACTTTTAAATACGTCTTCGATTTGTTTTTAATCCATTATCCCTGTTGTACTGGAGACAAAATGGAAAGAGGTTTCACACTGAAATTTGACATAGTTATTCAGGGTGGATTCTAACAAAGACAAAATAATTCCAACACGTAGCTACTAAACCCCTGTCGTGAGTTGAGCGAATTACCAAAATTAAATTTATATGTTTTAATAATAATAACAATCTTTATTATTGAGACAAAGTTAGGACCTCTATCTTCCACTTAACCTCGAATTACAAAATACATAAAAATTCACACTACAAACAAAAATTAATAACACAAACAAAAACTATAAATAATAATTACTTCTAAAACATAATGTACAAAAACCGAGAGCTAAAAATAAAACATTTATCTCCTAAGTGAAATAAAACTAAAAGTAAATTATACTGCACTGTACAGGGTTTCCAGTAATTACGGGATCAAACTTCGGGGAATGGTTCCATGTGTCAAAATAAGAAAAAAAGTTCATAGGCCCGAAAACTCTTCGTTTCCCAGATATCTGCCATTTTGTTTTTTGTACAAAATAAATTATATCAATAGAACGGTTTGACTGATTGAGTTCAAACTTGGCATGCAATGATATATCTCAAGAAAAATAATCGATACTATGGAATAGTGCGTTTAAAAATGGCGGCTGTTTGAAAATTTCAAACCTAATTAGCTCAAAAACCGTATAATTTAACGAAAAATGTCAAGACAACTTTTTTCGTAGTCCTTTTGATTCTCTATCGGGTGGTATAACTGTCACAACAATCGAATGAATGATACTGAACAAACCAATTATTACACATAACTTAACTATTATCCTTCATCCGATTGTTTTGACAGTTACACCATTCGATGGGGATAGGGAACCAAAAGGAATACAAAAAAGGTGTCTTAATTATTTTTATAATAAGTTATGTGTAATAATTGGTTTGTTTAACCCGGCATACTATACCAACACAGTAAAAACAACAATATTGTAGGTTCATTTGCTGTCATTATCTTTAACTTAGCTATTATCCTTCATCCGATTGTTTTGACAGTTACACCACCCGATAAGCAATCAAAAGGGCTACAAAAAAGGTGTCTTGACATTTTTCGTTAAAATGTACGGTTTTTGAGTAATTTAGGTTTGAAATTTTCAAACAGCGCCATTTTGAAACGCATGATTGGATTTAATTGTTTATTTGTTTTTAGATAATATATCATTTTTAGGTTAAACTTCATGATAAGTTTGAACTCAATCAGTCAAACCGTTCTCTAGATTTGAATTATTTTGTACAAAAAACAAAATGGCGGGTATCTGGAAAACAAAGCTTTTTCGGGCCTATGTTTATACAAACTTTTTTTCTTATTCTGACCCATAGAACACTTAATCGAAGTTTGATCCCGTAATTACTCGACACCCTGTATATAAACACACTTACACTATCAAATACACACGCATTCAAGAACATTCCTCAAAACACCCAAAAACCACCCGAGCGCCCTAAACTACTCAAAACTGTCTCAGAACCAACAACCCATAGCCTTCTTGAACTTAATGGTTTTAGCCTTTATGTTTTCAACCAACTATTTGGGGAATTGGTCTACTCACGAAGGCGTTGAATAGCTGAATGCGTGTATTAAATATATTAGTAGAATTTGTTTGCACCTCAGCCTCCAACTCCGGCTCACGCATTGTTTAGATCCGCTCGCAGCGGAAAAACTCGCTTTGTGAGTTTCCAGCTCGACCTTACTGCCTTATTATGAACTGAACTTTGGGAATTTGTCCCCTCGACTTTGTGGCCTCGGATTATGGAATGCCTCGCTTAGCTGGAAATGGCTTGAAAAGCTCATCCTTGGACCATCTTGCAATGAACTTCAGTTTTTTTTTTTTTTAATGGGAAGGTAGTCGTGTGATACATGATTTTAATGTGAAATTTTTAATACCTAAATCCGTGTTTTAAGGGGATTGCATCCAAATGTTTCTCCCATAAGCCACCATGTTAACATAAGGAAAATTTACTCAAAAACTATGAATCCTATCTACCTGACATTTTTACCATTGTTTTATTATGTATTAATACACACCTTGACGAGGGGGATTTAAACAATATTATTTGGAAGTTGAATTATAAATTATTTTTTAAAAAATTGTCCCACTCTTCAAAATTTAGTGTTTTTTTGGGGCATACAACATTTTTTTTAGATTAATCAGGAAATCCCTGTGTTAAAATTTGTATTTTAGTAATATAAACAACTCCTGAAAATTTCATAGTTTTCATAGACAAATTTCAATTTCATCATAAACAAAAATCGCGTGTTTTTAAGGCAAACCCAACTTTAAACCTCCCTTGGGTGTGGAAGTGGTCATTTTCCTTTACTTCATCCTTACACAAAAAAAGAATCGTTTTACCAAATTTCAAGTTTTTTAGCTTGTCTTTAATTTTTGGCGTTATTTCCTTATTTTTTTACCGTAACACGGCATCCATACACTTACTAGGTCAAATGGGATCTTAAAAAATGTCCGTTTAATGTATGTTAGAAAAATTTCCATTTAATGTATGTTAGAAAAATTTTTATTTAATGTAATACATACTATGTTAGAAAAATGTCCATTTAATGTATGTTAGAAAAATGTCCATTTAATGTATGTTAGAAAAATGTCCACTACAACAAAAAGAATGGTTTTTGGCACCCTGGCAAACCGTCTTCCCGAGGGTGGAAACCTTTTTTCTACAACGCTTATGACCAAAATATTCCACCTGGATGTACTAACTGTAACATTACACTGTGCAGCGAAGGTCGAGAATGGTTCCAGTACACACATCGTCCGGTTACGTACTCGGTAGGCTACTACTGGCAGTTGGATACGGCCTATTTGACTCGAAGAAAGTCCGTTATTAGTTTCGCACTACGCTCATTCCTACCACGGCACACTTGATAACAGGTGTTTCGTCCAGTCCATCTTACATACTGTCTTTTATGTAACAAACAGGCTCTGAAAAGGTCGTGTATACTCTAATAAAGTGAGTAAACTTATAATCATTACATTATAACATCGAAAATTGAAGTAACTTTTTTAGTGTCAATTCTATAAATTCGAGTGTACGTCCATACGTGAGTAACAATCGACTCATATAAAAGTTAGTGTACGTGCGTGACAATCATCTCATTTAAAACCAAGTTTACGTAAGTGCGTGAGTAACAATCATTTCCAATAAAAGCGAGTGTTCGTCCGTACGTGAGTAACACTCATTTCCAATAAAAGCGGGTGTACGTGAGTAACAATCAACTCCTATATAAGCAAGCGTACGTCCGTACGTACGTGAGCAACTGTATAATGTAACAGCCGATTTCACCCATAATCTGTAATGTACATTAAAAAAAATTATCGTAGATTATACTTTGGGGTTGTTTACAACTTCAATCAATAGTATATAATGTCTTATGAAGTTGATTTTTTTTTTAAATATTAGTTATAGAACTAGTTTATACTATATGTTATAAGAATTGCTTTGAGCTTATATGAATATAAATAAAAACTTTTATCATCTACATATTCATTTTTATAATTATAAAGAAGAAATATTCGTTAAAATTCGGGAACATTCGTACATATTCGATTATTAATTTCTTCGTTATAATTATAATAACTTCTACGTCATTTGATATTTAATAATGTACATATATAAAAAAAAATTTAACAAATACACCTACAGTTTTATAATATTAAAAACATTTACTATTTGATGGATGTTTAAGTTTACATTTACTTTTGTCGAAGAAGGGGAAGGTACTTCTTAATTCCCATACTCCGGCCTACCCCCTAGAAAATATCATGTGGGCGCCCTTGATCCTTATAATTGTACACATTTACCGAGTTAAAAATCACCCTCATAGATAAAGTCTGTTGTTTTAAAAATAGTATTTTTTAAAAGGTGTATTTCTGATGTGTATCTAATTAATCTGCCTGTGATTTTTCACGGAGGCTCACTAGTTCATTATAAACAGGGGAGGAATGAAACGTATATCTTACGAAAGGCACTGTGCCATAGATGTGCACACAAAAATCACGAGCCAGGTAAAACGAGATAAATCTAGGCATAACCTAAAATTATGTTGCTAAACTGGTTATCCGGATCAGCTGTTTTATCTGTTGTCGGTCGCTATGGCGACGAATATTAAATTGTATTTTTGTAGGTCATGGCTTTATATTTTTCACACACATGATTTCTCCATACGAACAATTGCTTTAAAGAATTAAATGAAAGCATTTTGATCACATTTACCGCTGTATCCCTTTGCCTTACCTTCGCGGGAAAAGATTTTTTTTTAAATTATACAAATACTTAGTGTAGTTTTCATTTCTTTCAAATTGAATCCCTCATCGTTATTTATTTGTTTAATTATTCTAATGTTTAATAGTAGAATAGTTTACTTCAAAGGAATTTCATATGTTTACATATTTATCATTAATTCCGTTAGGCTTCCTCTTTGCCCTTTCTCACTTTTTTCCTCATAGCGTCAAGGTAAGAATTAAGAGTTTACATACAGATAAATTCCAATTAGTTATGTGAAATACAAGTTGAATTTTGTTACTTTACAAATCCAATTGGTCGAATTTCATCCACAGGAGATGCTAGTACAGTTTAAACAATCTAAATTGCATGTTTTATATTGTTAAACCCAACGACCACATAAGACCAATAGATGGAGCATAGCTAGTCGGCCGGTGAAGCCGAGCTGTCCGCCTGACCCAGACAAGATGGCGGCGGATAGGTATGACTCAAGGCGTATTAAAGAAGGTGTGTGCATCGAGGAGCGTGAACTCGTCCGGCCCGCGCAGCTACGTCACGTGCTACACACTGAACCAGCAGTTCCGAGCGCAAGTGTAAGCTTTTGCTCAAACTGCGAATTAAATACTTTATGGTTGTCTAAAAATTATGTTTTTAGTATCGATGGAAAGGTAATAAAGTGAGCATTAAAATGATCTATGTCCATGGTCAAATATTTCTAGGCGTATAATTTTGAAACAAGCTTAAATCTAATATACGGGTTTGAATAACATAAAAACTACCCTAAGTGAGGAAGTTTTTTACTATTACTTTCGGGAGGCATTCAAAGACATAGAAATGTAGAGAATAAAATGTAGTAAATACTGGCATCAATTTTTTTTATGAAAGTTATAGCTGTCCTACATAATAAGATTGCAATCAAAACCATAGTTACTATCTTCTTGTGGCGATTGAATGTACGCTAATCTAATTTGTTATTAGTTCTCATTTCTCTTCGTTATTTATTATTCACATTGTTGTGAACAGGTAAATTTTGTTTAATGTATAAATATGAATTTTTAAAGAGTTGACAAATTTAAGTAGCTCTATAGGGTAAAACCTTTTACCATCAATAAGATAGTGATTTTTTAAATTTATTGGTTTTGTTATGTTTACTAGGCCTACTATTACTAGTAGGCTATTAAATTTACTTTTCAAAAATTGAAATTATCTAAAATTGTGATTGTTTAGTTAGCCTACCCAAGGATAAATAATAAATCAAAATTAATATAAACTAATTATCAATGAAACAATTAAAAAAAATAGTAGCCTAGTCTAGGTGATAAATAAAAGGTCGTGGTGAATACAACATTGAGTTTTATTTCAGTATTAACCCTAGATTACTTGTGTCAAAATTTAGTCACAGGATTACTTATTTATCGTAAATTTGACTACTAACAAATATTTTTTTTTTACTGTACTAAAATAATTTCGTAATTATTTTTTTTAAACTGTAATTGTATCCTAGCATATTTCAGGCTATATATATATATATTTAAAGAGTTATACATCAAATAAATAAAATAATTTGTACCACCAATATTTTATTTTTGTTACTCTTTAAAATTGTTTAATAACATACAACAGCATTTCAGTTACGGCTTAAATTATGTCCACTTCAAACATAAAACAATGGTAATACTCTAAAAATATATGTTTTAACTGTCTAAGCGTCAGGCACTTTTTTACTGCTTGTACACTTGTCATTATCACTTAGATAGAATGTATCCTATTCAAGTAAAGTGTACAATATTATAGGCCTACATTTTATTGTTCAGGAAAGTATGGAGAACATTGCCATGTAAACCAAATATTTAAACAAATTTCTCTAACTATTTTTGCGCTTCAAAAGAAAAAAAACAGATTGGTAAACCAAAGTTTCAAAAGTATGGGTTTTAGAAAAATACTACACAATTTTTTAGTTATAAATCCAACATATACAAAAATAGGGGAAACCCCTGCGTGCTCCGCAAGCTAACCTCGTTGGAACCTTCTAAAACATAATCATTTTATGTTTTCTTTATAATAATTGTTTAGGATTCATAATAACCCCAAAGCTAAGATGGTAAATAATGTTAAATGTTCAAATCAAATTTTTCGTATATTTTATAACAGCAGTTATAATAAAGGTTAAAAGAACCAGCAAGGCTTAGGTCTATACTTTAATAAAAACCTAACCTAAAAGTTTAAAATACAAATAATTGCTTCAAAGTTTGAAATCAGCTGTTAATGGAAATATTGGAGCAAACAGTCATTTTATTCAATTGGTCGCTGTGGTATTGAATGTAAATAGGCCTACATGTGTTGGTTCGTCATTCTAGGTCTAACCTAAGATTTTTTCCGACTAAATTTACAAATATTGAAATACGAAATGTTTTTATTAACATTAATTATAGCCTATGTTAATCAGGGATAGTGCAGCTTTTTATTTCGTAGATCAACATTTCTTGGGAACCGATGAAAAATTACTCGTAAAAAGCTGTCTTTTTTGTTTGAGTTACCGAAGCCAAACATGGCACAAAAATGCATTATAATTAATGGTTATTAATTATAAGAAATGTATTACAATAATACACTATGTTGCCTATAATTAATAACATAATATGACGTCAAAAGAGCTTGAAGGTCGTACAGGTATCGGCGGTAAATATGCCGAAGGAGTTTAGACTGGAGCTCCGACTGTGTAGCATACTACGTCACGGGTAGGTTAGAGTGGAGGGTGAAGCTGCGCATGCACACACCTTCTTTAATACGCCTTGGGTATGACTCATCCTAGACGCGAGCGTCAACGCCAGTAGCTCTAAGAGCCTTTGCTATTGTCATTCGCACAGGGAATGTTTGTGAAATAGAATTGTACAAATTATTTAATGTTTGTAATCCATATTCAACAATCAAACTTGTTTGTATTCACTAATAATAGTAGCACTTCTGTAAGATTATCATTATATTTCGAACCTTAAAAATAGTATAAATATTTGTATATTATTAGTAGCCTATGTTTCACTTTCAAACTTCATTGTAATCACCAATAAAAAGAACTATATTAACAAATTTTGAACACAAAGAAAATTAAAATCTTTTCATGTTATCAAAACTATGTGATTTGATTCTATCCAATATTATATTCTTTGCTCGATTAGTGTTCACATACTATAGATTTTCAACTTTTACTACTTTACATTGTAAAAATAAACTTTTAAAACATATTTTTTCATTGTCTTTATGTCCTATACTTTTTCAATATAACATTTATATACGACAATTTCAGGTAATGTAAGAAAAGATTTTATTTTCAAAGTATTTTCGGATCTCTACCCACTTTATTTTAATATTATGTCAATAGATACTAAACAATTTGTATTAAATAATGCCAGGCTTAATTAATGCTTTTCAGTACAATCAATATTTCTAGTCCACTAATTAAAAATTTATGACAATATCTAAAATAAAAAAAAATTAATTGAGACGCCATAAAATATTAAACGGTATTTCAGGAATGAAACCTTTCCCGTTAAAGTACCAGACATTAACAAAAACTAAACTTTGTTTATTGATATAGTATTAGTAATATACTAGTTATCACAAAAATGTCGTTACAGTACTTGTTAATACAAATATACATGCAGTATCTACAACGAATTTGCCATACCAACACTTGCAGGTCGATGGGCGGAACGCTCGTTCCGCCGCGGCAAAACTTTTTAACTTTAACTGAGTTATCTACGAAACTAAAGGAGCAAATTAAAAAAAATAGGATTAGTAAAATTCAGTTCTAAGGCTACAATTTCCACCTTTTTTTAACGTACCTGACCAAAAAATAAAAAAAGTAGTAGCAATCGAACTTTTTTATGTCATGATTAAAAATGTATATAAAAAGTTAAAGTTATTTTTGTGTTAAAAAGGCTAAAGTAGTGTTATTTGATTTTAAATTCCTTTCATTAGCACCCACAACTTGTCAACTTTACACTTGCGAAGTTTAAACATTTTAACTTTACTTTAAGTATGTTAAATCACAGGTTGAGTGAAACGAGAGCATTGACATAATTCAAAGTTGAGAGCGCCGTTTATGTCTTTCTGACCCAGACAAGATGGCCGACCTGGCTTCACCCGCTATAGTGTTAGCTTTATAGGCATGCTCCATCAATTGGTTTTATGTGGTCGTTGTTTAAACCAATAGAAGGCGGAAGAAACGGAAAGACGTGTGCTACTAGTGAAAATAAGAAAAAAGTGAATACTCTACATAAACATTCGCCATTTTTTAACGAATTTCAATAAGAAAGATAGATGAGCTATTGCAGTGACTCTTATGGTAAGACCTAAGGTCCGGGAGTAGTAAATGAGCACCGATCATGGTTCCCAGAACACATTTTGGGGTCATTGAAATGTTCTATATATATATGTACTATACATTTGTTCGCAGTCTAAAGGATGCACTTTCAGTCTGATTTGGTCCAAATTTGGTATACACTTTGGTAAGTCGTTAGGACGAGTTCGTTAGCCAAAAGAATCCAACAACCTCAAGCACGTTTAATTACAGGAAATAACAATGTTTTGAGATTTTTCATACTAGAATGATTTTTTTTTTTAGAAATATTTCTACAAATATAAACGTAGGATGTTATTCTGCACATTTTGTTTTTTTACGCGACCCTATAGCTCGCTTGGTTCCCCCAAAATCGATCAAAACGTAAAATACCATTTAAGTACCCGGTTCGAAGCCATGTGGTGGATTCTACCGTGGGGTTGGCGTGCTAAGCACGCAACCCATTGTGTATTGAAGATACTAACAATATGCGGAATGGCGTGCGAAGCACGCAATGCTTTGAATATTTAAGATACTCCCAATATGTGGAATGGCGTGCGAAGCACGCAATGCTTTGTGTATTGAAGAGTTTTATCTTAAAAAAATAAATATAGGATAGTGTGTCTGTTGAATAAAAAATAAGCAAAAGCTTTAACTTCAAACATATGACAGATTTTAAGCTTTGGCTAAAAATTTTCAGCTTTTGATAACTAGCTTTAGCTCTAAAGGTTATTCACCTCACTTTAACCAAGTGCTAAGACTAAAAGCTTTGACTTAAGGCTCGGCTCTCCACATTCAAAACTACGATATTGTGTTGTGTACCAATTTCAATGTTAAATAACCAAAACATACCTTCACTATTAAGCATATTTTTGTGCTGTTTTTGTTAGAAAACGAAAGATGTATTTTTTTTCTTAAAGTAAAATAGATTGCTAAGGATTTTTGCAATATCTCTTTTTGCAACTGAGTAAAAAATTTATAAAGTTTACTATTTTTTACTATTTATATCATACGTTTATGAAAACAATAAAACGGTTTCTGAAAATGTATTCGGCAATCAACATCCGCATATGACAGTACTTCAAAATGAAACCAACTTTTTAAATTTATTCCACGAATTAACGGGAAAAAATGACTTATTCTGTAGCATTGCTCTTATGGGAATCAGATTCAATATGGCGGGCAGGGAAGCGGAAGCGCCCCCTTAATAGTGAAAGCTAAAGCTAAGACTAAATGCTAAAGGCTTTGGCTTATTAGCGAATTTAAATAGGAAAAATGAGTTATTGCAGTGGCCCTTATGGTGAGACCCATGGTCGGGAGTAGTAAATGAGAACCGATCATGGTCCCCAGAACACGTTTTGGGGTGTCATTAAAATTCATATATATATATGTATATATGTGTTCGCACTCTAGCGGCCGCATTTCACGTCCGATTTGGTACACACGTTTTTTGACCGGAAGTAACTATTTTTTTAGATTTTTACTAGGAAAAAGAATTTTTTTTAGAGTTTTTCTAAAAAAAAATATAAATGTAGGATGTTATTCTGCACATTTTGTTCTTTTACGCGACCTTATAGCTAGCTTGGTTCCCCCAAAGTCGAACAAAACGTAAAATACCATAAAAGTGCCCGGTTCGAAGCCAATTAGTGCAAACTCGCAAGGCCACTAGGAGGAAACAAATTCTACTAATATATTGCGTACACACAGACAGCTGTTCAACGCCTTCGTGAGTAGACCTATTTCCAAAATTGTTGGTTGAAACCCTAAAACATAGGCATATAAACTTAATTTCGGAAATTTGCTCAACTCACGTCAGCGGTCCAGCTGCGTGGTCGAATTATTTTTTACTTAACACACACATTATTCCGCATATTTTGTTTTTTTACACGATCTTATTATATCTAGCTTGGTTTCCCCAAAATCAATCAAACCGTAAATTCCCTTAACGTACCCGGTACGGATCTAGGGGGGTGGGGGGGGGGGGGGGGGCATCTTCTGGTCAGAGTCCCAAAGGCCAAATTTGTAAGCTGCAAGCGAAGCTTAGCAGTCCGTTACGCCGAGGCCTCGAGGAACGAAGGAGCGCGTGAGTCAAAGCGGGAGGCTCAGGTGTAAACAAATTCTACTAATATATTTCGTACACCTAGCCACCTATTCAGCGCCTTCGTGAGTAAAATAATTTTCCCAAATTGTCGGTTGAAACCAAAAAAAAATTAATTTACTTTTGGAAATTCGCTCAACTCACGTCAGCGGTTCAGCTGCGTGATCCAATTATTATTATTTGTTTTCAAGTGATAAAAACGAGGATACCAACTCCTAAAACAATAAATTCGTTATTTTATTCGCTCCACGAATTAATACGAATGATCAAGACTTAACATTAATTATAGTAATACAATATAAATCAGTAGAGCTGTGTGAACATTCAGAGCTGGTTAAAATGAACCGTCGCAATTGAAGTTATAAGAATCCACGGTACAGATTCAACATGGCGGACGTGAATCCTTTTAATAAATGAGCAAACGAGAGTGCCGCTTTGTGCTGTGTGCACATACCTGCAGTGTCTCCAGGTCAAAAAATAATTTTTCCCCACCAGATGCCATGAAAATTCCCCACAATTCCCCACATCCAATTAATCCAAAATTTCTCCACATTTCCCCACCAATACTAACACAAAATTACCATGCAACAAACCTTCAAATACCTGGAATGTAAACAAATTTTAAGACTATTTTCAATAACATAATACTAACTAACCTAATATTTTATATAAATAAATTACCTGGTAATTTTGGTTATCTAGGTAGAGCAGCAACACTGAACAACATATATATTACTTTTAAATCTTATATCTTGAAATGATAATTAAGGCATTTTTATTAACTAAAATGTTTAAACTTTAATTTTACTTCTTTATCCATTTTTACAATCCTTTATTTTTCTCCAATAACTCAATGTGTTTTTATCTTCTACAGAGACAAAAACGCTCCATTCTTCTACACTACACTTACCCTATGTCTCTGATTGCCTACTTTCAAAAGCTGATACAATTTGTGAGATGGATCGGATTTCTTATTTCTTCCCTCTTTTTGGGGTCCAAAAACCATTGGTGTTTTGGAGACTGCATATATGTATTATGAACTACGGTATTGGGTAAAAATCTGTTACGAACACTCTAAGTAAAAGTTTAAACAGTAGACCACGAAACTGTTTAGTTCTTATCTGGAAAATGGAATTCCTGACTTTGGGTTGTCTATGATGTCAGAGTGACACTCTAAAACAAGATACATTTTGTCTATCTTGATGAAATCCCCACTTTTTCCTCAATAAGCCGAAATCCCCACAAAATTCCCCACCTTAGTTTTACAGCTCTAAAAATCCCCAATGTGGGGAAAAATCCCCACACCTGGAGACACTGCATACCTGCTTTGCGATTCATCCAGCCCGGAGGAGATGTGGCAACGCCGCCTCGCTCTCTAGGTGGGGATCGCAACCCTACTCCTTACACACACACACACATTGTGCTCTAATTTACTCAGAGTAGGAACTTCTCGCGTGTTCTTTACCCAATCGATTATGTTGCACTTGGACAATCGCGATTCGACTAATCGAAGAAAACAGACCGATACGGTCAATACGGAAGAGCTGGACGTGTTTTAAAGACACTCCGCCATATTGGACACGAGAGTACAGTCAACTTGAAACACTTGCAACGTTGACCGATTAGTTTCCTCAACTCGTTCGAGTAATTGTGTAAGATAAAGTACGAGGTCGATGAAACAAAATCTCCATCCCGAACTGTTGTACAAAGTGATAAGGCACACAAGACGTTACAAGAGATACCCTCGAGATATTCGCTTATATTTGGAAAACAAGTAATTTAATAATTCGACCACGCAGCTGAACCGCTGACGTGAGTTGAGCAAATTTCCAAAATTAAGTTTATAGGCCTACGATTTAGGGTTTCAACCAACAATTTGGGAAATAATCCTATTCACGACGGTGCTGAATAGCTGCAAATTCGGAATATTGAGATTATCTTCACTACACAATGCATTGCATGCTTCGCACGCCAAGTAACGTACTGGGAGTATCTTCAATACACAATACTTCGCCAACCCCACGGCAAAATCCACCATATGGCTTTGAACCGGGTACTTCTATGGTATTTTACGTTTTGATCGATTTTGGGGGAACCAAGCGAGCTATAACGTCGCGTAAAAAACAAAATGTGCAGAATAGCACCCTACATTTAACAAAAACAAATTCATTCTCGTAGGAAAGTCTAAAAAAATAGTTACTTCCGGTCATAAAAACAAGCTTCCGGTTGTCGGATTTTTTTTTTTTGCTAACGAACTCGTCCGAGCGACGTAGACAACCAACATGTGTACCAAATTTGAACCAAATCGGACTTAAAAAAACGGCCACTAGAGTGCGAACACATATATGATTTTTAATGACACCCTAAATAAAACGTGTTCTTGGGACCATGATCGGTGCTCATTTGCTACCCCCGACCTTGGGTCTTACCATAAGGGTCACTGCAATATCTCATTTTTTCTATGTAAATTCGCTAATAAACTCTATCAAAACGAAGAAAGTTTTACATTTTACAAAAATAATAAAAGTACAAATAAAAAAAAACCTCATTACAAATTCAAAAATATAAAGATTTTGAAAATCAGACTAATTGATATATTAGTTATCTTGCGTCTCATCATATCTCATAATAATTGTGATTTGCTGCAATTTTACCGTGTTATTATCAATTACAATTCGTTTTTACACATAATTACCACTTAAATCTCAATTAAAACCTGCAATTACCATTTCTGATCCATTAAAATGTAATAATGGTAGTTTGATGGAATTTTCCCCTATAACTATCATTTATCGTTCATAATTATCAATTAAACAGCATAATTATAAATTATGTGTTAATTAAACAACGGCTAACCCAAACAGCATAATTATCAATTACGGCCCAATTAAACAGCATAATTATCAATTAAGTCTCAATTAAACAGCACAATTATAAATTATGTCTCAATTAAACAGCATAATTATCAATTGCGGCTCAATTAAACAGCATAA
>JAGFPH010000870.1:318516-330668 GCA_018207615.1 Philaenus spumarius
TCGTAAAATATGTTTTTTGCCATAGCAACTACAATTTAATGCATATATAATCTCTCGTAAGATATGTTTTTTTTTGCCATAGCAACCACTTTATAATAGCAATACATAATCTTTCGCACGAAATTGTATTTATACATTTTCTAAAAACAATTAATTCGCCTATGTTTCACAGCGGTTTCCGAGGTACTACGAAGGTCCGCAAATTCGAACAAATACACAAAGTGTACTTCTTTATTATACAGCCAGTCTAGAAAGCTTCAGCCAGATCAACTGGCACAGAGGCAAGGAAAACTACCACCGATATACTCGGAAACTGTCGGGCCGAAGGTTACACTAACATAATATTTATGTCAGTATAACAACGTCATTAGTTAATTAATGCATCTTCTTGAGTTCAATCAAATTGTAATAATTCGATCCATTGTTTGTGCGATGAATCGAAAAAACAGGGCTGCAGAGGTAAAGACCGTTAAATTTACTATTCGACCCTAGGCTAACCTATGGCAACAGAAATGCAAGAATAATTTTAAAGAATAGCCTAAAGGTTCTAACCTGTAGTATTTAATCACAGTATGTTTACCTGTATTCAACATTTAATAGTAGAATGTAAAACAACGTCATTGTCTGCAATAATATCAGTCTAGAGTCGAGTCAAAGCTAAAGAAGGTGTATGCAAAACCAACGACGAAAAATTTACTAAAATTTCAAAACTAATTCACACAAAGTACTTAAAACTAATAAAGATTCGTTAAAAACTACTTGATTTTATTTAGTTTAACTATAGATAGTCCTAATGAAGAGAAAATGTTAAAAATCAATATAGAGAATGCCTAAGAAAGAAATTTTGTTCACTTCCAAAACCTATTCGGACTGCATACATTAAATTTGACACATATTTGTAGCGCGTAGAATGTTTAACTTAATTCCAGAAAACATTAAGGGGAGGCTACCCTGTCCGCCATATTGAATCTGATTCCCATAAGAGCAATGCTACAGAATAAGTAATCTTTTCCCGTTTTTCCAGGAATAAATTTTGGTTTCATTTTGAAGTACTGTCATAAGCGGATGTTGATTGCTGAACACATTTTCAAAACCCGTTTTATTGTTTTCATAAACGTGTGGTATAAATAGTAAACTGTATTAATTTTTTACTCAGTTGCAAAAAGAGATATTGCAAAACACCTTAGCAATCAACATCCACAATCTATTTTAGTTTAAGAAAAAATACAGCTTTCGTTTTTCGACAAAAACAACGCAAAAATATGCTTAATAGTGAAGGTATGTTTAGGTTATTTAACATTGAAATTGGTAGCCAACATCGCCATTTTGAATTTAGGGAGCCGAGCCGTAAGCAAAGTGCAACACTTAATACATTCTTAAATCTGATGAAAGCGTGCTTGTTTGGGTTGAATGATGTAGATAATTTAATAGAGGATTTAATGAGTATTTTAAAGTAATATTTGTATATAAATATTTAGTTTTTCATTAGAAATATTATTTATTATTTTATTGACAACTAGAGGTTCTGTCCATGCTCGCTTCGCTCGCCAATCCCTGCGTTGGCATATGGTGATGCAAACATGTTACTGTATATTGTGTTATTTTTACGGAAATTATGATTGATTAGGACAGAGGCGCTTGGGTCTAAGTTGGGTGGTGGGGGTAGCTGTGACCTGTATATAATATAAGACAAAGATCAAAATAAGACACGCAATATCCTCAAGATTTGGTCACAAAATCCCTAACTTTGTCCATAATTTGTATATTTTTTACAGGAATTTTTAGTATTTTTTTAACAATAAACGGTACCAGATAACTGCCACATATTTTCTTCCAGTTGAAACTTTATACCTTCCCAAGAGTAGTAAGGAGGTGGTTATTTAGAATTGCAAAAGTAGGAAAATGTTACCATGGAAAATATTAGATGCGTGTAACACACATCCATATTATATTATTGTATTATATTATTATTATTATTATTTAAACTATTCGATCGATTTTGAACAAATTTGCACCAAAAATGTCAATTAGGCCAGTAGGCTATAGATGCACGAAAAAAGGTTTTAAAAATTTTTGAAAAACAACCCCCTTTTTGGCCAAAACCCCCAAAATCAGTTATTACTATTACTTAAACGAGAATTTTTAGAACGATGCTGTTTTTTGCATATGGTAGGGTAGGCCTACATTAAGGCTACAAATAAGCCAAATTTTATCAAAATCGTTAGAACCGTTTTTGAGAAATTTAAATTTTTCTCTTTTTCTTGGCCATTTGGGGGTAAAACCCCTTGAAAATCTAAAATTTGAAAAAATGAAAAACGCCTCGAGATATTCCAGAACTACACCTACATACCGAATTTCATAAAAATCGAACCATTGGTATGGTCTCCAGCTCTGTACACACATCCTTACAGACACACGGACAGACATCACCAAAAAAACACTTTTTTGGGCTCAGGGAGCACCAAAACAAATAATTCCACTAAAAATATTTTTGGGTTTAGGGAGCACCAACAAAGATAATTCCACTAAACATTTTTTGGGGGGTTCAGGGAGCACCAAAACAGATAATTCCACTAAAAATTCAAATTCGAAAATTTGGACGAAAACAATACTTTCTCCATATACTACGTATAAGGTGGAGAAAGTAAAAAGTAGCCTAAAATATCTCTGAAAAGTCCTCTAGATGATAATGAAAGTTTCGTCAAAATCTGTTCAGCCATTAGGGAGATTATTCCGGACAAACAAACAGAGAGACAAACAATTTATAAATGTGTGTTTAGGTTTTTGTAATGTGTGAATACCATATGAGCTTAGACAAAAGCCTATATTTTGGAATCACAGACGCTTCAATTTAATTTATATGTACAAATACAAATTTGTGTCAAAGAGAATGAATTACCAATGAATATCTGATTATGATTATAATGATATTTGGATGATATCGATGATATTAAATGATATTTAATTATAAATACATCTTTGTAAATGCGTGGGGGTGGGGGTGCGTTTTTTACGAATCTAGAAACGCAAATACAGTACTAAATTGAGACAGCCACATTCCTTTTATGGAAAAAGTAAATTATAGGCACGCAAAGTTTTTACATAAATTCCCGACAATTTTCACAAACTTTCCAAGATTTCTTTTCCTTTCTATTGTTGTGGAAAAGTCGTAACCTCATTGTTTTTCATTTCATCTGTATAGTACACTAGGCGAAACCCCTGCGTGCTCCGTACGCCAACCCCGTTTGAACCTTCTTTATACGTAATCATGTTATGTTTTCTTTATAATAAGGGTGTAGGATTAATAATAACCCCAAAGCAAAGATGGTAAATAACGTTAAATGTTCAAATCAAATTATGTTGTAATATTTTTTAACAGTAGTTATAATAAAGGTTAAAAGAACCAGCAAGGCTCAGGTCTACACTTTAATAAAAACCTAACCTAAAAGTTAGAAATACAAATAATTGCTTCAAAGTTTGAAATCAGCTGTTAATGAAAATATTGGAGCAAACAAATGTTTTATCTGTTATTTTATTCAATCGGTTGCAATGGCAACGAATGTAAATACATTCAAGAAATATGTGTTGGTTCATCAGTCTAGGCCTAACGTACGATTTTTTTCCGACTAAATTTACAAATATTGCAATCAAAAACGTTTTTATCAAAATGAAACGTCATATCCCAACCATTTTTTTAACACGCTTATATTAGCTTCACTTGTATGTTTGTAAGTAACTCTCCTTTGGACTAAAAGCCAGTGGCTTATTACTGTTAGTATATCTCTCTTACGCAAGTTCGTTCGTTGGCCGAGCGGTCTAAGGCGCGGGTCGTCGCTGACGTCAATCCCCAGACTCACCGATCGTGGGTTCTAATCCCGTCCACGGCCAAATTTTTTTTCAATAATTAATCGAACTAAAAATTAAAAAATAAATATAGTTTAAAAAAACTAAAAAACACGCTTTTATAATACATCGAACTAAAAAGTGAAAAATAAATATAGTTTAAAAAAACTAAAAAACACGCTTTTAGAGCATATCAAACTAAAAAGTTAAAAATAATTTTTCAAATAAGCTTAAAACAATAATAAACTATAAATACTAGCATTATTGTAAAAAAAGCGTGGGGCGCTTTGTCCATATTTCTCGTACATCGAGCGCCCAACGCTTTTTTTACAATAATGCTAGTATTTATCGTTTATTATTGTTTTAAGCTTATTTGAAAAATTATTTTTAACTTTTTAGTTTGATATGCTCTAAAAGCGTGTCTTTTAGTTTTTTTAAACTATATTTATTTTCAAAAAAATAAACTCTTCAACATGACTCTTTTATGAGTAATCCAGTAATATAAAGAATTGACGTTAGTCCAGAAAGGTTTATTGAACATGAGTATTTTCCCAGCTATGCACATTAAACCGTGTACACAAGTTTCACAGAGCTATCTTTAGTAGATTTTGAAAACATTGGTCTTTTATAATAATATTATCCTAATTAATTTTGTAATACGGTGAATAAATGTATACAAAATATTGTTATTTTCTCCACAGGCTGCTTTCAAACGGCCAAAACCGGTTCGAACGAAACCGACCTAAACAACCCCTCTATTTACTCGAAAGTAAATGGACTAAAAGAACGCCATTATCCACTACATAGCGTCACGTGACCCGAACCGAAACACGTGATTATAACACAAACAAATGAGAGATTGTTTGCCGGTGACGTCACCGATGGAATGGAAACAGTGTCCAGTGAAAGTAGGGCTGATGTCCATCCGCCGTGGTTCCGAGTTGGGAAAGAATTTCTGTCGGCAGATGCAGACGTTCAGGCTCTATTGCACCTCCGTTAAAGCTTAACACGTTGCCAGTGTGCAAACACAATCCCACAAACTTAAATGTCAAATCAAAGCCAAATCCCTACCAACAATGTACTATAGAATCTCCTATTCTCGGAAAAACATCGAATCATGAATCTGTTTTCCTCTCTGTTTTTCTGCTGTGACTTGCTAATCTAGTGTTGCATTGGACTAACTTGATTTAAGCATAACCTTATTCTTAAAGCCTTTAACTTTTCCTTACTAGTATTGGTTTATAAGCATATTCTTAATTTATATTTATCAATATAGTAAATAATCACCTATATTTTTTCATTAGAGCAAACAATCGCCTACATTTTTCCATATTGCGGTAAACAATAAAATATTTTTTTCACTATAGTAAACAATCACCCATAATTGCTTCCATATAGTAAACAATCTTCGCGTATATTTATTTTTTCAATATAATAAACAAAAACCTATATTTTTTCAATATACCCACCAACATTTTTCCAATATATTAAACAATGACCTATATTTTATCAATATAGTAAACAATCAACTATATTTTTTTCAAATTAGTAGACAACAACCTAAAAAATGTTAAATTTAATAAAAAATTACCTAAATATTTTCAGTACTGTATAGTAAACAATCGCATGTTTATTTTTTTCAATATAGCATAGTAAACAGTCGCCTATATTTTTTTCAATAGCATATTAAACAATAACATATATTGTATCAATACAGTAGACAATCGCCTATATTTTGCAATATAATAAACAATCTCCTATATTTTTCCAACATAGTAAATAATCACCTATAATTGCATTAATATAATAAACAATCGTTTATATTTATTTTTTCAATATAGCGAACAAACGCCTATATTTTTCCAACATAGTAAATAATCACCTATAATTGCATTAATATAATAAACAATCGCTTATATTTATTTTTTCAATATATAGTAAACAAACGCCTATATTTTTCAATACATTAAACAATAGCTTATATAGTTTATCAATATACTGTAGTAGACAATCACATATATTTTTACAATATATAGTTAACAATCACCAGTATTTTTTCATTATAGTAAACAATCGAACACATTTTTCCATACTGCAGTAAACAATCACCTAAATTTTCAAAATATATTAAACAATAGCCAATATTTTATCAATATTTATCAATATTACCATAGTCTACTGACAATCACCTATATTTTGTCAATATAGTAAACAATCGCCTATATTTTTACAATATATTAAACAATAGCCAATATTTTATGAATATAGTAGACTATCACATATATTATTCATTATATGTAGTAAACAATCGCCTAAATTTTCAAAATATATTAAACAATAGCCAATATTTTATCAATATTTATCAATATTACTATAGTCTACTGACAATCACCTATATTTTGTCAATATAGTAAACAATCGCCTATATTTTTACAATATATTAAACAATAGCCTATATTTTATGAATATAGTAGACTATCACCTATATTATTCATTATATGTAGTAAACAATCGCCTACATTTATTTTCGAATATTAATAAACACATACCTAGGCTATATTTTTCAAACGATCATTCAATATAGTAAACAATCACCAAAATTTAATCAGTATAGTAAACAATCGCCTATAATTATTCAATATAACTTATCGTCTACATATATGCACTTCATCTACCGTTGAAGGTTGTGTGAACCTTCATCAAAATAGTATGTACGATCTTTAAAATGTCGTAATATATTTCATTATCCGTTTTATCGGCCTGAATCTGAAATATAATATCCATTTTAAAACGAAAATGTATAATTAGAACGCAACCTCAACGTTTCCAGCTTAAAGGTATATATTTATAATTATATAAAGCAAATAGTTAGCAAATACGAACTCCGACTTGGATAAAATATGGCTATTTGCGACTCCATCTCCAAAGATGCTCTTTCAACAGCACTACCGACCGCCATTGCTGACTCGACACCATCTCTGATCATGTGGCTAGTTGTTATCAGCGATAGTCCTTACGTCGGCGAGTTTATGAAACGTCAGGGCCGCGGAGTGTATATCGAAGCCCTGGACCACGTACTTGGATAGATTTCACAGCCGTTACAAAGCCTTTCTTGGTTGTGTTATTGTTTCTGTCTGATCGTATAACTTTATTAGGGTCGCGGTTACACTGTGTAACAAAGTTATAAAACAAAAATAATAAAATTGTAACATGGTTTTATAGCAACGTTATACAAACATGTTTCCCTAGCACAAATCGCGTCAGCGGTTCAGCTGCGTGATCGAATTATATATTAATACAGTGTTTCACAAAAAGGCTACGATCACTGGACAAATTTGAACATTTTTGAAAAGTATCAGAAACTGGCAACAAACTATAACTACGTACATTTAACACTAAAATAAAGCCTAGAATTTAAGAAAAGTGTAGGCCTACATTAATAGTTGTTTGTTCCGTCCGGCGTAGTTCAGATATTATCGTCAAGCGCTGAAATTTTAGGTTAGACCTGACCTAAAATTATTGTACTGTATGTATGTTGCCGTTAAGACAGGTAAAATAAATTAAACATACACACAATAATTTTAGGTTAAGCCTAAGCGGATGAACCA
This sequence comes from Philaenus spumarius, assembly GCA_018207615.1. Taxonomy (NCBI): domain Eukaryota; kingdom Metazoa; phylum Arthropoda; class Insecta; order Hemiptera; family Aphrophoridae; genus Philaenus; species Philaenus spumarius. Next base: position 325,968 of record JAGFPH010000870.1, read on the forward strand.
ACATTTTATGTTTATGTATTTACAATGAATGGACATTTAACTGTGTTTACCATCTTAGCTTTGATGTTATAATTAATTCTACACAATTATTATAATAACGTTAAACTTATGGAACCAGTAAATATTTGTATAAAAAACAATCTACTAATAAACGGCAATTGAAAGATTAAAATGATGTGTGTATGTTGCCCTTAAGGCTGGTAAAAAAATTTAAAAAAGGCGTGGTGAACTTCGTTCCTGACGGGGGTTTCCACGACCGCACACATTTATTTTTGTACGTATTCTACAATTTGTAACACTTCTTTCCTGGTCAATCCCAACCCCCACATTTGCAACCGTAAACCTTTTACCAATCTTTCTTCATATTCTAAGGGAATTGCTGTTGGTCATCGACAGCCTACACACGTCTTTCTAGTTCCCCTTTTGGCACGTAAAAGAGTAGAAAATGGAATTGAATATTTTTCGGCGCACTTCTAACGGAACAACCTTCTGAATTCTCTAAAAACAATTCGCTAGTAAAAACATTAAACTTCTAAGTCGAAACATAATTTGTGTTCACCCGCAGGCAGAATTTCCTGGCCGAGTGAGGTCTAAAACCAAACAGATCGACCTTTCAAAGTCGATATTGTGACAATCGCGTTACCGTCTGCATCATGTACAGGAGGAACTAATTGCATTAGTCATGGTCTAGGAACAGAAAAATTGCAGACGATTTGTATAACCGGGTTTATTTTTTAAAAAAATCCTTTCCTTATCTCACGAGTTGAAGAGGGTGGAAGGGAAATTTTGTGGATGAAGGGAAAATTAATTTCAGACACGGGAGCAGCTGTCGCCGGTAGCACTGCATTTCCCCTGGAGTATGGAATTGAAAGACCTTGGCTGTTTAGGCTATTAGAGACGGGTTTTGAATTCTGAATGAATGTATGTATCGTTAAACAATGATCAGGTTTCGTTTCGATATACTGTATCGATTTAATGTTCTAAACTGATATTTTTGATTGATTTTACTTAGCACCAATGTTTAAAGTTGATCTCCGTTTATTTATTACCGGGGGCTTCGCTCGCCAACCCCCGCGATGATTCTTGGAGAAGCAAGTACAAACAGATTATTTGTATACTCTGATATTTTCAGGAAAATGACGATTGGTTAGGACAGAGGCACTTGGAACGGGGCAAGTGTGTTGAGGGTATCGGTAACCAATATTAGTCTGTAGTCACAGTATACATGCATCCAACATTAAATAGTAGAATGTGCTTAGGTTGGCAGCACTACTCTATTTCCTACAAAAAGACCGTTGTCTGCAAACATATCAGGTGAGGGTCGCAAAGTAAATTTACGCCATGTAAAACTTAAGAACTAAATAAATATCGGTCAAAATAGCGTGATTCCAGTGCTAACAGTTTTCATATTACAAAGTGTTAAAGCGAATGATATGATTTTCCGATCCCAATCACCCCGCTTCGCCCTAATTACGTGAATTACACAAGTTTAATTCCGTCACTTTACAAACATAATTGGTCGAATTTCAAACGCAGCAGAAACTAGTTCTGTGTAAACGGCGAATATAATGTTTTCATCAAATAAACGGTACGAGAAACCGGCACATACTTTCTCACAAACATATTTAAATTATTAAACAGATTCGCTGTGACTTCATAATTGTGTTGTAGGAGAGGGGATAGGCCTACATTAAAATAGGAGAGTAACTTAACTAATAAATATTATTATTAAAGCTAGAGAGAAAACTATTCGATCGATTTCGAACAAATTTGCACCGTGAATTAGGGCTGTATATATGCACGAAAAAAGGTTTTGAAAAACAACCCCCTTTATGGCCAAACAACCCCCAAAAATCACTTATTATTAGCTAAACGAGAATTTTTAGAAAGATGCGGTTTTTTTCATTATGGTAGGGTACATTAAAAGCTCCAAATAAGCCAAATTTTATCAAAATCAAATCGTTTAAGCAGTTTTTTTATAAAAAAATAATAACTGATTTTTTGGGGGGTTTTTTGCCAAAAGGGGGTTGTTTTTAAAAAATTTCAAAACCTTTTTCGTGCATCCATACAGACCTATTTGACATGTCTAGTGCAAATTTGTTTGAAATCGATTGAATAGTTTTCTTTCTAGCTTTGTGTGACACACAGACAGACATTTTTGTAAAAAACACTTTTTGGCCTCAAGGGGTCCCAAAACGGATATTTCCACAAAAATCTCAACATAGATTTTTTGCGATCACTATACTTTCTCTATACTATAGTATTGTGAGAAAGTAGAAGGAACCATTGAAAAGGAAATGTTTTAAGCTTTAATTTTCGTATTTACAAACGTGTATTTACACATAATGTAACCACCACCATTGTAACGCTGTAGTCGTCCAAATCAGCTGACGCCGAGCGAGAACGCTCCAGAAAATTAATCGAATCCATCACTTTAAAGGCGCATAACTTTTGACATTCTTGTTTTGAGAAAGAGATTACGACGGCATTGGATTCCTCTAGATTTCAGCTTTCTACAGCTGCCGACACGCTTAGGCCTATAGTTTCATAGGTGTGATTTTTCCCTAAACCCATCCAATTAGACAGTTTCCGACCAATGAGAAAGCACATTTTGTAATCGATATATCTGTATAATGATAATTATATCGTTTTGGAGAGAACAAATTTTCTCATAGTGTTTTGTTAAACTGATTTATATTTCATATTTTAAGACCATCTCAGATCCAGATTCCGGTAATTGTAGTGGGTACAGAAAAACGTCTAAATTCAGAACGAAATTATAAAACTTTTTGAATTTCGAATGCCCGAAACCGCGGTCGTAGGAGAAAAACAATAAACAAGGATTAGATTGACATACAAAAGAAGGTAATGAAAAATTACTTAGTTAATTAATACACTAATCCGTAGGCTACAGCATGGAATTTAAAACTTTTTTACGAACTTTGTACCCTACTTTTGTACTACTTTTTGTGTAGGCATAAAATCGGATTTTCGCTTTCGTCACTGAACATTTTGTGCTTCTTAAACCAACAACTTTTACACCTTTCTAAAAAAAAAAAAAACCATCGCACACTTTTGTATTGGGATATCCACAGGCCTACATATAAATAAATTGAAGTGTCTGTATTAGATTTCCAAATATAAGCTTTTTTCTAAGCTCATATGGTTATTCACACATTACCAAAAAACCCAAACACACATTTAGAATTTTTTTGTCCGTTTGCCCGGGCTAATCTTCAGAATGACTGAACCGATTTCGACGAAACTTTCATTCCCGGGCTAATCTTCAGAATGACTGAACCGATTTCGACGAAACTTTCATTAACATTAACACCAGAGAATAGTTCAGACTACATTTTATTCCGAAAATATATAAAATTCCTGTAATTTTTTTTAAATTATGGACAAAATTATTGATTTTATTAATAACACATTTTGGGGATATTGCCAGTGTATTTCGATCTCTGTCTTACATTTTGTACAGTTCACAGCCACCCCCACCAACCAACTTATATCCAAGAGCCTCTAACTCTATAGATCCTAAATAAACGGTACCAGGAACTGGCACATACTTTCTCACAAACATATTTAAATTATTAAACATATTCACTGTGACTTGTAGGGTGGGGTAGGAGAGGTGATGTTTTATTAAAGTTGGAGATTAACTAATAAATATTATTATTATTATTATCTAGAGAGAAAACTATTCGATCGATTTCGAACAAATTTGTACCAAACACGTCAATTAGGTCTTTATAGATGCACGTAAAAAGGTTTTGAAAATTTTTGAACAACAACCCCCTTTATGGCCAAAAAAACTCCAAAAAATCAGTTATTATTATTATTATAAGCTAAACGAGAAATTTTAGAAAGATGCGGTTTTTTGCATATGGTAGGGCACATTAAAGGCTACAAATAAGCTAAATTTTAACAAAATCGGTAAAGCCGTTTTTTATTAAAAAAATAATAACTCATTTTTTGGGGTTTTTTTTTTTTGATAAAAAAGGGATTGTTTTTCAAAAAATTTTAAAACCCGTTTTTCGTGCATCTATACAGAGGCCTACTTGACATGTCTGGTGCAAATTTGTTTGAAATCGATCGAATAGTTTTCGCTCTAGCTTTGTATACATACAGACAGACATTTTGTACAAACCACTTTTTTGGACTCATGGGGTCCCAAAACGGATATTTCCACAAAAATCTCAACATCGATTTTTTTTACGATCACTATACTTTCTCTATACTATAGTATGGTGAGAAAGTAAAAATTTAAAAAACTATAAAATTAGGGATTCTGTAAACGAAATGTCGGGGATAGTGCGTGTATACTTCGACCTCCGTATTAAATTTTGTGCAGTTCACAACTACCCTCACCACCCACCTTACATCCAAGTGCTTCTGTCTTAATCAATCATCATTTCCATAAAAATAACACTATCTATACTAATACTATAAAGTGGTAGTTTGATTTTTTGTTTGTATGTAGGGGGTAATCTCTGGAACTGCTGAACCGATTGAAAAAATATTTTTACTAATAAAAAGCTACACTATACCTGAGTAACATAGGCTATAATTCATTTCAATAAAATCATTTTTTTTATTTCAATATTTGTAAATTTAGTCGGAAAAATTCTTAGGTTAGGCCCAGACTATTATGTATTTACATTTATTACCATAGCAACCAATTGAATAAAATAACAG